>VALG01001005.1:0-11340 GCA_009835305.1 Ipomoea purpurea
TATTTGTGAAGAAGCATGCAACTGCATACTTTCGTCACGCAAAATGAAGCGCTACTTGCTGTTAACGCTGAGTGTTGGGGCCGCAGCGGCATGATTCTGCTTGGAGTGATATCGTTAACCACTAAAGGTCTGGTTTCAAAAGCATCTTGGTCTGATCTTTGAGCATCATTTTGCAGGAAATATATGCGTAGATCACACATGTTAATCATTAGTTCAGATGTTGTGGTACTTGTAGGATTAGGGTGGAGGGGGGGGATATATAGTTCATGAAGGATATTTCGGGTTACATGAAATTTTGGTATGATACTTCATGATAGAGTACGAAAAGTAATATCTATCTTCGTCCCCGAGAATTAGGGCTGGCGGGGGGGGGACTTGAGGTAAGATTGGTGTTTTGCATCCAGATGAGAATTATATCTAGATCTAAGATATAAACAAACTTGATAATGATAGATTACTCAAATATCATAGTTCGCATTGTATTAGAACTCTAATGCCTTGGCATAAACCGGAAGAGATATACCCAATAGAATAGGGGACCTATTCATCAGCACTTTTCGTCAAAAGCCTTAGGAAGATGGGCTTTTGTGGGAGGATGAAGGGAGGAGAGGTGGAGGAAGGACCGATTAGGGGAAAGTTTTACCATTTCCAAAACTCATAACGGTGCATTGTTGTAGAGATTTTGTTGATCAAAAGGAATCTATTTTGTGTATAAGGATCCGTGTTTTATACGCTTTTCAGGGCCCAAAATCCAAGATATAGGATAAGGGGGAGCGGGTAACCGAATCCATCGTTCGTGCAGCTTCTATTCAAGGTTCTGTTTCTCCTTTTCGGCTACATCCGTTTTGCTGAGAAGGAATTCGAACTGCAAGAGAGCTGATGGAAGAAATGCCATTTTGTGCAAAAATTCTTTATCAAGTTTGTTTGACAATTCCGTTCCTGATCTGACTTATTTCGAATTATTTTACTCTTTTTCTGTTTGGAGTTGTCTCAAAAGATTTGGAAGAACTGTTTATGTCTCGTTCTTCTTCTTCAAGAAAAAGCACCCATGTGTAGTGGGTGTAGGTCTTGGAAGCGGGAGCAAAGAGTGTACTTTCTTCCACTCAACTTGCTGGATGCTACTAGATTCAAAAGAGGTCATGTGATAGAAGACTTAAGATCGAGAATCTATGCATCAATTAAAGATCTTTTGACTTGAGATACTTGAGTTGAACTTTCCTTTTTCAATGGGCAGATTTGTTATGGGTATTTCGGGGTAGGGGGGAATGGGTCTGGGAAAGGCGCTGCTGCACAGGGATTGCAGAGCTGATGGCGAATACTTCATGATCAGATGGCTATAGCCATATAGATAATGTGGCTTCTACTGATTGATGAATCATGCATATACTTTTAACACAAGAAAACATTATAGCGTTAGAGAAAGAATTTAAAGATATTACATACATATTATTCTTTCGCTTGAACCGTTAAAGCTTGTCTTGCCATACTCTAATACGTAGATATTTTGCATTTCATCTTGAGAGTGTCTACTTTATCCTTTGTACAGATTGTGATATATAAGAATTGAACTTCCAGTCATTCAAACATATAGAGAACAATCTTGTATAAGTTATTCCCTATATTTGATGATGTCCCCTATATTATCCAAGAGTTTAGATAGATATAAATCTCTCCAAAGATAAACTTTGGGATCCATCGGTAGAAGGGATAGATATGTGGGGAAGGTGGTGGGCGGCGGTGAGAGGCGGCAAAGATATGTGTTTTTAGGTACCCAGGGGGGTTAGCAGATCAATTTATGGGAACCCACGATCAACCTTGAGTGCCCAAATTGACTCATCATTGGTACCTCTATATCCATTAGAATGATACGATAATCGATCATGGATCGCTGGCAAACGAACTTTAAGGCATTATAACCTTTCTTTCGTAGAAATCTTCTCGAGGGAAGATTCTCAATAAAATAAACTTGGAGATATATGGATTGTTTACGCAGATGAACCTTTTCAAAAATTGCTCTAGAGAGAGGGTTATAGGTAGTCAAACAATCTCTTCTGATGGCCCAGTCCATCCGTTGCTATACCCAGATCTTTGAAGCTTTGGGTTGTAGGATTTCTTCTCGAAATTCCTTGAGTGAACTTTCGGAATTTCGATATTTCCTCTGGTTAACATTCGTCTTTCTATTGGATTGAGTATTCCAGTTAGGCTGACCTCTTTTATAGTGTAGATTTTGTCTATTGTCATTTGGTCCATTCCTTCTGACATAAACTTGTCTAGGATTGCCATTACTGGATTTCTTCTTTCCAGATTCCACAATTCGTTGTACAGCCATTCCATTCGGTTGGCTTGTTGATTGTGGTGTGGTTGACATTGTTAATTACCATCATAGGCTCAAAAACCTGGGTGGGTCCTTGAACAAATGCAGCATCGAAACTTTTGTGTGAATATGCATTCGTGGATTTGTTCAATCCGACGTGTGAAGGAGGGCTGGGGTTAAAACTAATTCTCGTTCTCTTCCGGGCAGTCTGGATTCGTTCAACATTCTATCCATCAAATTGGATGATTATTGAATTTATCCAAGACTTCAAGCAGTTCTTGCTCTCTCTTCTCTTTTGTTGTGCATTGCTCCTTTAGAGCGAGAACATCTTTCTCAAGCTGCTCCTTAGCAATGATTAGCATATTGTTCTCAATACGAACTTGCTTTAATTTCATTATAGCTAGTCATGAGCCAAGAGTTCTCCTCTTTAAGTTTGGAGTAAGTGTTATTTATCACCTTGAACCTCCTCATCATTTCGGTGATAGATTCACTGGAGGGTTTGACTTGCCACAAAACTTGACTCAGCTGAATAACAAGAGATGAATGAGAGTTTACCTCTTTTTCATCTGCCATGAGGCATAATTCGTCCGATTCTTGACTAAACAGACACATCAGTCCTTTCTCCTCATCACTGTTTTCGTCTTCTGAGCTCGAGCTTGAGGAGCTACTTTCGGTTGCAACTGTGTCAGAGGTTTCAGTTACTACCATTGCTTTCCTTCTTCCTTCATTTCTAGAGTTTGATGATTCAGGTTTGTCGCTCCTTTTATATCTTTCTCCAGTTTCTTTTGAGGGACTTGTGGTAGTGTTGTTATCTTGATGCTTGCTCACTATTGGATGAGGACAATTCGCCTTGAAGTGTCCTGGCTTTCGACAATTGTAGCACAGTAGCTTGCGAGTCAGTGGTTTCGGTTTTTGAGGTTTGAGGGAAGTTCTCGTGCCTCTTTCGGTGACCGATCGTTAAGGATCTTGAAAAGTTGTTATTTCTCATGAACCTTTTCATTTCCTGACAAATAGTGCATATTGTTCATCGGATTAAAAAATCACAAAGAGTTAGATTTGACCTGCTGGATGTTGGTGCTGATTGGTTTGCCACGAGAGCAATGTTTCTTGTTTCTGGTTCTTCGGCATCTTTCGGTTCATGTTCGAACTCATATGCTTTGAGATCACTGAAAATTTTGGTCGTGCTTTGTGTTTCATATCTCGGTTATCCCTCATTGCAATAACCTATCATTTCCAATGACTTTGGTAATCCACGAAGGATCTTCAGATTCATCTCTTTCTCAGTTAGTTCTTTTCCGAGGTCTGCAGATCTCCCATCAATCTGGTGATCTGAGTTCCATATCCATGATTGTTCATTTGGTAGCATTTTGAAGTCTTCAAATTTCTTCATGGCCATCGTCAGTTTGTTGTCTTTTTCTTGCTAGTCTCCTTCTCCAAACTCATTAGGACATTCCATACTTCCATGGCATTTTGACATTTTTTGACTCTGGGAATAGTGACTCATCCAGGGAGTTGTAGAGAATTATTTCTTGCCAATTATCCAAATTTGTCTTGTTTTTTCGTCAGTGGTATACTGCTCTTTCGGCTTAGGTATCATCTGTGCAGCTCCTGCTCTTGTGCGGCTACTTGTGCATTTGCCATCATCACCGTGATTGGTCCGGTTGCTATGACGTCCCACATTTCATCATGAATAGAGCATAAGAGAGCCTGCATTCTCAACTTCCAGTCATCAAATTTTGCAAGGCTAAAGGCAAGTTTTTAGAGCGATGTGCATGCTCCTTTTCCATTTTTGACAAAAAAATCGTGCAAAGAAAAATATGCAAGTTATGCAAGAAAATTTTGAAAGGGGATCTACCAGGCAGTAAACGCAAAAGCCTTTGCGTTCAAGGGTATTGGCTCTGATACCACTTGTTGGTCCCGATAGAATCTTATGAAAGTCTAGAGAGGGGGGGGGGGTGAATAGACTCTTTTTAAGAAAAGCCCTGAAAGTCACCTTTCAGTGTTTTGCGGCAGCGGATAAGATAGTTTTTAAAAGCTTTGCACGAGTTTATTTGATTAGGAAACTTTCGGGTGTGGAGATAAGTAAATGATATGAATGCTGAAAAGAAAAGCGTAAGTAAAGAGATAGGAGGGACACGATTTTATAGTGGTTCGGCTAAACGTTGCCTGCTCCACTCTTCTCCCACAACTGATGGAAAGATTGCACTATCACTCTTAGTACAGTTATGTTACACAAAGACTTCCTTGATCACTAAGCCGGACAACCTTCGTAGGTTTTTCAACTCCTTGAGTTTACTCTGCCTCTATCAACTTCTTCTCCTGAGTTGAGGTTGGTAGAAAAATGATTTCTTGATTTCTCCAACGATGAAATCTTAACTGCGTGAGATGATTGCTTCGAACAGATGCAAGACTTCCTTTAAGGTGTAAGAAAATGATCAATAACCTTCTTCAAGTAACTTAGCACCTTAAAAACTAGTTCACAAAAGCTTTTGGAGATTTGATAGATTTCAAGAGCTTTTGCAAGTAAGTAAGTCGAGTGATAATGAACCAGCACCTTCTTAGTTGATGAAGGTGTTTATATAGGTGATGAAAATTCATCTGTTGGAGGGAGATGAAATTTTCGAACCTTTTAACCATTGGACAAGGACCTGGGAGCTTCATGTATTAAATGCTCCATTAATGCGATGGTACTTTATAGCCGTTTGAAGGTATGAGAGGCATTAGGTTTTGTCTTTTAGCTTCAGAAGATGGTACACCCTCATTTAATGCTCCTTGATAATCGAGTCCCTTATTGAGGTCCTTAATGTCCTAGGATGTTCAAATCAGACAGAGAGAACATTCTTCTTTGTCGTTGAGGAGAAAGAATGCTTGTTGAGATTGTCTTTAAAAGGTCTGTCATTTCGTTGACAACTTCTGCTTTACTTTCGTTGCTGTGGATCATGTCTTGAGTCTTCTTTCGTCTTGGACACCCTATCAATTAAACATAACTCATTTTCGTGTGTTTGTCTAGCTTAACACGAATTACATGTGAGTTACGGCAACTCTCGTCTAGGACGAAATCAGCGATTAAAAAAGCTTAAGAGTTAGGGGTCTACTTTCTACGTTACATTGGTATCATCAAAATCCTATTACAAAGTTCCCTAACACACTGGTTGCTGCAACAAAGGCGCCTTACATGCTGCGCACGTAGAAACCAAAAGTTGGAGAGCGATCCGGGCCATAGAAACAGGCGTCCGTACTGCAGATTACCGCATCTACAGTCGGCGGCAGTGCAAGTGAGTGATCGGCAAAGCCAAGCAGTGGGGTAGAAGCCGGCGGTGGGGGCAGTGTGTCGGCGTGACTCGCATGTAGTTCAGGCAGCCCAAGTGTTTTGGAAAGCGTGGCATAGGGTGTAAAGGAGTCGGCATCGCGAAATCCTAGACAACCATGTTCCGAGCCCTCCAAATTTCGTAGAGTATTCCACAAATCTGTTCTTTTTAGAAATCCAGCAGATGTTGTTGTGCTGCCCAACCAAAATTCCAACCACTGCATAAAATCATAATCATCAAAGTTAGGGATTTGGAGATGTGAAACATTCCACACACGTCTAGCATAAGCACAAGTGAATAAAATGTGCAAAACATCCTCTTCAAAAGCACCACAAGCCAGGCAAATATTTGGGATCTCCACTCTTCTTCTAACCAAATTAGTAATAGTTGGAAAAATATTAGCGGGGCTCTCCATAGAAAGATCCTCCATTTGGGGGAACCTGCAGTTTCCATATGTTATTCCAAACTGCACCATAGGGGGTATGAATTTCCCCTAGGCGCCTATACCCGTTTTTAACCGTATATAACTGTAACACCCATATTTTTAAGACTATTAAAACTTATATAATAAAGGTAGAATCTTATTAAATCCCAAAATACAATACAAGCGTTCGGGGTGCTATGCCGCACCTAAGCTAGAGAACTCAGGTGCACAGGCTTAACTAACTAATATCCTCAAAAGCGTAAATGCATAAACATGGCACGCAGGCCAAAAGGGAAAACTATCTATTTTCTACGCTCCAAGTTCTAGCGCACTCCAGTGACATATTCTTCTATGCCTGAAAGCCAATATATCTGTTCAGCGAGAGATAAATTGGTAACACACTCCAACGCGTTAAAATACAATACATATAGAGATATATATAGATATACGAAAACAATTTTGAGCATGAAGATATATCCTACGAACTCTAGCTTTTAAAACCGGGGAATGACTCGACAGATAAGCTAAGCACAGACAACAGTTATAACAAGCATATCCAGTTCACAACAGGCAAGACAGATAAAGCGGCACACAATTAATAGTCATAACCCAACATATACAAAACCCCAACATAAACCCCATAGTCACATCCCCAAGAATACTCATAATCACAACTCATCAATGTCTCATCACACAAGCACACTTTGTTGGCGCCACAGGACCAATCGCATGGCCCATACATGAGGTCAGCGCATATAGCTCTGACACGGGCCCCGCAGCACCCCCTGCCCGATCGCAACACGGAGGGTCGATCGCAAGCATGCCGACCGGATGAACCGCAGCCATATAATGTCTTGATCGCAACCAACACGTGCGACCGCAGCCCGGATGGAGAAGTGCTCATCTGACCACAGGCCATAGAAGTATGAACCGCAGCTCAATGTAGAAATGTTCTTGGATCGCAAACCAAACGCGTGACCGTACCAAGAGTTCAATCCTGACCGCCCAGGCCAACTTCTTGAACCGCAGCCTCAGCGACATAACCAATCCGATCGCAACCGAAAATTGGGTAACACACACACATGACGACATAGGCAAGCACATGCCAACCCACGATTACACATTGGGAGGGGGTGAGAAAACGCTATAACAAACCTGATGCGTTGATCCTTCACATACTAAGAATAGTCCTAAGGGTTCATACGTTTTTCCACCTTAGCGTTAACGGGATACCAAGTTTCAACGAGCATGCGAAGATATATAAGACTCATAAACCTACGAAATCGGTACCCCGAAATATCAAACAGAATAGCACGGCATGGACGGAGTCCGTCGGGACACCACGGGGGGTCGGGGAACATCAAACGGGGAAGCCGTAATCCCAAAGGTTGGGGAGTATTCCAGTCGGGTAAGCCGGTGGGTGGGGGCCACCCGCGGCGGGGTAATTACTGTTCCGGGTCAGCGGGTCGTCCGGTCGCCAGCTCGCCCGCAGGCTGCCCGCTGCCGTAGATACACATTCTAGCCGCAGGTAGGTGGCGGGTCCCCTACCCCCCACTGACTCTTCCATCACAAAAACGCCCTGGGAACCTTTATGGAACCCGAAACCATGGTTAGACACTTTAAACGTAATCGATAACAACACGTAGGCAATTTAACGGACAAACACGAGAAACGTACGGCACATAACCTATCATGCTTTTCTAAACATAATCAACACGCAAACATGCGATTCCCGCGCAGATACACCAAGAATAATATTATACGATACAACCCTAGGGTTCTAATCACTTTTATATCAACAAGAATACGATGCGTCTTCCAATTGCAAGGTTCGGTAAGAATAACAATAAGTATTAAAGACATCACACAACTATCAAGAACATCATATAAATATCAAGAACTTTCATATAATCATCAAGAACTCATATTATCATCAAGAACACCATAATTATCAAGAATCTCCGAATATTCAAGATTATCAAGATCCCCAATGGTCATCATCATGCTTAACCATCAATTATAACATCACAATTCATCAATACGAAACTATTATGGGGGAAACCCTATGGGGGGGATCATTAACTATGATACAAATATGGTTTGTGTTGATGACATGGGGTTACCCTCTTAGCCTTATATTAAGGTTCCTTGGCTTATGAAGGGTCTTCTTTAAGCCTTTCTGATTTCTTGAAATTTACTTCCTATAGGGAATTCTTGGAACTCTTTGGGGGTGTGAGAGATTCTTGTGGTGAAAGATCAGGTGCCTCCTAGTATCCCGTAGTATTATATTATTAAGACTCCTAATTAGGCCTGAGAGTGTATGGTTTACTAATCATATTCCATAGGATTAATCGGCTTGTTTTAGGGATAGGTTCCATGGCCCCATAGTGGACCTATTAATTAATTAAAGGGATTCCTAATCATAATCTGAATTTTTAAAAGCCTACTCTTTGCATTTCCTAATAGATCAACTAGGTCTAGGAATTCCTAGTTAGAATCCGAATAGGTAAACGGTTACATTCTTATGATTCCTAATGGGCTTAGGACTCTAGATGTTATGGCAAGAGGGTCCACGGTTCATGTGGACGCGTTACTAATTAATTAAGGAAACCTAACATAATTAAATCATTTATTTAATTATTATTAACGGGATTAAAAATAATTAATCCGGGGATTGAAGGCCGTTAACACGGGGTGTTACACTCTCCCCCCCTTACCAGAAGCTTTCGGCCCCGAAGCTTAAAATCATTGCAGGGGTAACGAGTCAAGAGTAGAACGGGTGGTCCTATAGCGAAGGTTTCTACGGGGAAACTGTTATAATTGTATGTCTATGTGGTTGGGAACGATTAGGTTTACACGAGACTAAGAGAAGTGGGTTTCAACCTTGAGGACAAAGTGAATTCAGGAATTAGGATCAATGTTTTCAGGTTGCAACTTAGGTTGTGGGTTTCCACCTTGTGTGGAATCTTTAAAACATGGAATCACGAATGGGGTTTGAAGGTAGAAAGGGTTTTGAAATAAGGAGGGGGCCGATTTTCCGAGGGAGGGAAAAGGAATTCGGCTAGGACGGGTTAGGTTCTCGATTTCAAATGAGATAATCTGGTTTGATTCTTTGATCATGATGCCTGGTCGGCGAGCTGATGATCCTCCTTCCTTGGTGTTGGCACTTGCTTGACATTGAGATCTTTGTTTAGACCTTGCTTCCCAGGCTAAGGTTTCATCCTTCCCTTTTATCTTGAGGGAATTTCCGTGGTGATTTAACACTTACTCTCTTTATTGCGTCCAAGGTCTTGACCAAGTTGGGTCAACCAAGCAATCTTTTAGGGCCACTTCCCAAATTCTCCTCAAAGTCTCTTGGAGTCGATGGACTTTGGGTTGACTTTTCTCTTCTTATTGAATTTCATCTACTCTTTAGTGATGAAATTCCTATTAGACTTCAGGATTTCGAACTTTAATGATGAAGTGTCCTTATGCTCTTTTTCTTCTTGAAAGTGCAAGTTGGTTACCAATGTTGTGGGATGACTCGGTGACTTTACGAGGTCATCTCATTTTCCTTGTGGGTACTTAATGACCCTTAAAGTCTTCGCACAAACGTGCTCTTACCCTTTTGCTTAGCACCATGGACTACGTGTCCTTGATTCCATACAACTTGTAAGGAGTCCTCTGATTTGCTTGAACGATTCCATGGTTTGGAGGAGTCCCGGTCCATCCTTAGCATTTTGACTTTTAAGGTCTTCATGGGTTCTTAGCACGAGTTCCCAACTCGCCTCCTTGGTTTGCGAATCCTTTACGCCAAACATCCCTAGTCGGTGTATCGTAGAATCCAACTTCAATTATTCGTGCAATGCAATTGATTGTGATTTTCCGATGGTGCCTCGTGCGTCAAGGTCTTTTACGTAGGAAACTATGTTTTGGGTGCCCATGGTTCCTTACCCAAGACTATATTCATCAATCGAGGCACACAAGTGCGCCACAAATCAATAAAATGAGGGGTTAAGAAATCAGCACATTGTACCAGTGGCGCGAGGTGGGCGGTCGTCCGCCTGCCAAGCTCCTGCCAAGGTCCCGCCAAGGTCCGTCAAGGGCCCGTTAGGTCCCATCAAGTTTGGGGACCCGCGGGAAAGTGACTAGGAAGAGTCAATTCCTTCGGGAAAGACCCCAAAAATGCACAGATTCATGTCCTGACAAGTTCCATGCCCTTGTGCACAATAAAAGGGACTTGAATACATAGGATGACCCATCGTACAACATTTATTGATCCTTAAGCACGAGTTCTAGATGAGTCAAGACTCTTGTGTGTTCTTTTCGCTCAGTAGGTCGGGTGGCGTTTCCAATTAGCAACCTCGTCACTTCACCGGGTAGTTGGTTATAAGCCAACTTTGTCTTTTCCTTGCTTGATTAATGATGAGCCTTCTTGCCTTTCTTGGGGTTTGGCTTGTGGCTCGTTCTTTGTTCAATCCCTTGTGACCAAGTCTTTGGTGATGCATATCCCTTCCTTGGAATGCACTTGATTGACTGCCCGGAATGTGTTTTTTGCGGTTTTGTGTGTCTCACATACTTCTTACGGTGTCTTAAAACCATCAAGGTCCATGTTCCAAGGTAAGATCCTTTTTGCTAGGAGGCTCTAGTTGTATGACACTTTTCATGCGTCTGTTGCCTCCCCTCGTCATATCGAGCCCTTTCGATAATTCGTGCTGACGATTAAGAAAAGGTGTCGTTGCGTACTACTTTACTTTCTTGTATTTAATTGGCGTTCCCAGTCTCCGGCTGGGATAGTTGCGCCCATTCGTAAACAGTTTCGAAAGGGTTCGCTCATGCTGGAGGGAGCGATCTCCCATTTCTGTTACTCTTTCTTTCGGGTTTTGTTCCTAAATTTCCCATTCGTAGAAGTTGGCATCACTGGTGTAGGCTTCGTTGGGTGTTCGGGGTATGCTTACGATTAGGGCCTTATGGTTTCGTAGTTGGTGGTCTGTCACCGGATTCATTATCTTGGTTGTCCTGTGTAGGATCTATTTAGCGGCGAAACGAGCCAGCCTGGAGAATTGTTTATACTCAGACTAGATTCCCTGATGTGGCGTATCCCTTGTTTTAGTGGATAATTTCCTTTTTATGGTTGTATATACGGAAATAGATGTTTTGAAAGAGACAATGATAGTATGTTGTGATTCGTAGAGTTATTAGTCTTTGTCTTGAGGGTTCCACAGTCGGAAATATCCTTTTTCATTGTTGGTTAATTGGCTCTCTCCTATTAGGAGGGATCTGGAAGTAAAAGATATAGGAAAGAGTGACCACCA
>VALG01001006.1:0-13383 GCA_009835305.1 Ipomoea purpurea
CAAAGGCGCATACCCAGGTTTACGAGAAGAATATACTAAGTTGAACCCATTTCATACACTGAGTATTTTGAACAACTATGACCCTAGTTGTAAACATAGCTACACCAAGATACTAATTGAAAGTTGTAAGGAACAATTCTATCATAGGTTTCATTAAAGGACCGCCGTTGTTACGGTAAAATTCATACACTGGTTTATTGCCGAGCTCTTCACCAAGGGTTATTGGAGAATGGATTAAGTTGTATTTACAACCTACCAGTAATTAAGAGCTAGAATGATTAGATGACTCGATTCAATATATGCGCCAGATGAGTGGTATTTATAAGTTGTTTCCGTTAAGCAGATGATCCAGAAACAGGTTCACGACATACCGATCAAATGATCTATGGAGGGCTAGCTAATGAAAGGCTATGAAATAAGTACAGATAATTGGGTCAATAATAGTAGGGTCATCTAAACACCAAACCATCCAATGTAAAGCCGGTTTTCAGTGCTGGTTTCCAGTTTACAGAAACGTTTTTACCCCTATTGAGAGGTTGCTTATCGGACTTGCTGCCGGTCATACAATCCATAAACAACTCTGGCAAGTCTGGTAGGGGAAAACAATGTTAATTTTGGAATTTTGGGTGGGATATTATTTAATCATTGCAGGGGACGTCACAAGAATTAGACACTTACTGGACACTTAACACAATTATCTAAAAAATTAATAGTTAAACGAATGGGTAGAGCGGGTAAAGTTGAATACGCTACCGGGCTCTTTTCATTATCGGGTCGGGTCAAGGGCACGTGTGGAGCTTTCCTAACATAAAGGAGGTTGTCAGAGATGCAAAAATTTCTTTACAGAGGTGGGGGTGGAATATTTTGAATATATGTTGGAAACCGCATTAATTGTTTCTTGGCAAATAGCTGCATAATAATTATACGCACAGCAAATTCCTAAATCCACAGAATTGCAACAATTTTGTGCATCAGTGGGAGATCCTAAGATAAACCAAAACTATTAACTAGATTTGTTAGAGATGTGCACCAGCGGAATTAAATAACGATAAAGTGTGTGTGAGATCGTGTGGAGGGTGATTGACTTGTCGGAATTCGTGAGAGCCAATTATGTAAGAGCAGCGAACCCGGAAGTACAATGATTTCGTAGGGATGGAAGATAGATGAAAAGACTCTGTTTTTGAAGAAGTCAAAGAATGACGCAAATGAAATTATTTTACTTCTTTAATATCGGAAATACTCCCGCGTGCGGCCCATGAGATCGTCAGTGCCCTCCCTCCTGCATATATACTTTATCCTAGCCACCGGCCTTGTCTCCTTATCGCCCTCTCCAAGAATGACATCAGTTTCTTTTTCAATTTTATCACATAATATATATGAAGTTGCATACTCAGTATCTACACCTCTAATATCTGAGGGGATTAATATCCAAATGATTTCGATCAACTTCATACAGATTTAGTAAAAGTTGAGGAGAAATCCAACTTTTTCTTTGCATCTTCTCCTAATTATTGTTAGGCTTTGAGGATATCACAAATAAAGCTATCCACCTCGTCACAGATTTTGAGAATAGAATCCATTGATAAGGCTCTAGGTGAGCATGTCCATCAATCTCGTATAGCAAGGGACCTTTTATCGCGAATATTTTTAACACAAGGTCGTCCGCCTTTTAATACACTCCCGCAAGATAGAAGAGCGTTTGGAAAAGTGAAAGAAAGAATGCGTCTATGTCTATTCTCTTCCGCCGGTAAAGGGAGGGATTTTCCAGTAACTACTCCGACTTCACCAAGCCTTTTCGGCGGTTTTAACATAAAATTGCGCGCCTCCGGGTGCCTTTTTCCACACCCTTTTGTGTCTGGGTATCAGAGAGCTAAAGTTTAAGAAGCATACAAGAAAAGTCGAGTAATATAACTTTATTCGATACAAATTCCCTGGTTGGGATCTGGGGTGTTCCTTTTTTGAATTCCTGAGGAAGACTCACTATACACCAATTCACTCCAGTGGGGCCTGCACCTGGATTCACTCTGTTATAGGGGGCTGCTTGCCCCAAACGTCTCCTGCAATACTATCTCCATACAGAATCCGTGGTTGGATACAATTCCAGGATTTCGGCCCACCTTACCGTGCTTATACTCATTTGGGTACTTTCCTTTTATTCTACCTTAGGTTTACTTGCAATCCTATATAGACTTATCAGGCTTGATTGATCTTGATCTCGCTATCTCGCAATATTGTCGGAAGACTTAATTCGGTGAATCAACTAGGTATCAGAGATTTACTTTAATAGCACATTGGATTAATGTCGCTCAGTTGAACTAAATCGCAGGTGAATCTCGATAGCATATATCGACTTTCCGTGGGACCATGATTGTTTCTGTATGATTAGGGTTAGTTCGAGGTGATATTTGATCAAGTCTTTGCCCATAATAGGACAAAGGGATCAATGTGGCATGGAAGCACTAGTTTGGACATTTTTATTTTATGGATTTCTTTCCGTTAGGATTAAATACCACAAATACAAGGCTCCTGGGAATGTAACCTATAGAACTCTCAGAAATATTTTCTCCTTTGGAAGCTTCAGGAGTTCTTTTTCTCACACTTGAAGATTTTAGCTCTTAGCTTTTTAGCTCTTTGCTCGTATATTTCTCTCTCCTCTCTTCGTTGCTCTCTTCTTCAAGTCTTCACATCTTCATCATTTTATAGCCGGTGATGGAATTTGTCCGTTGGATAGAGACGCTCCATGTCAGAGATCTTATCTTATCTTCTGCAAAAATGTCAGAAAGAGATAAGCTAGCCGTTTGAAAGATCTTCATCTCCATTGTAAATGAGCTTCCAAACTTCATCTGATATTCCTCTGTTTTTAACGTTGAGTGGGAATATCTGGGTTTTGTTTGGTGTAGAACGGCTTCTCTGATCAGCTCTGAAATGGTCCTTGTACCTTTGGATTCAAAAATAATCTTTATTTTTAATCCCATACTAGTTAGACTAGTATTTTCCTTGTGAGAATATTTTCACTGTAAGTTCTGCTTCATTTCTTCATTTCACGTCTGGGTGTTCTCAGATATCAAATTGGCTTTGAACTTCCACCCAATTTGAATTTCTCCTTTGTAATTGCACCCAACGTCAATTGACTTGTAATTGGCACCAATTTGAATTTCTCCTTTGTAATTGGCTCCCAATTGACCTTTGACGTTGCAATTTGGCTCCCAACATCTCCTGGTGCTTCATACATCTCGAAATTGGACTTCTCTGAATTTTATCTCAATTCAATTGCTCCTCTCTCAATGTCTTCTTTAATTGGTCCCCATCTGAATTGCATCCCATACTACAACTTGAATTGCTCCCAATTTTCAATTCACATTGGCCCCAATTTGAATTGATTCCATTTGAAACTAGCATCCCCAATTCATTCACCTCCCAATTTGAATTGATTCCATTTTGAAACTAGCTCCCCAATTCATTCCAACATTCTATTTCTCTGAACCAGCCCCAATTCCAATTGATTTCGAAAACTAAGCTCCCAATTCAAGCTCCAAATCCAATTGATTCGAACTACTCCCATTCCAGCTCCCAATTCCAATTGATTCGAACTAGCTCCCAATTCAAGCTCCAATTCCAATTGATTCGAACTAGCTTCCCAATTCCAATTGATTCAATTTTCTGAAACTGGCTCCCAAACTTTTCAATTGCTTCGATAGCTCCCAAGTGCAATTGCTGACTTAGCTCCCAAGTGAAATTGCTCTCCAATTGCCACCCGAGTGAAATGTGCTGTTCCCAATTTCCACTTTGCAATTGCTGGCCCATAGGTAGACTAGCGAGCAATTGCTCGACTTAGCTCCCCAAGTGCTAGCGCGCATTGCTCGACTAGCTCCCAACGGTGCAATTGCTCCTCAATTGCCACCCAAGTGAATTGCTTCCCAATTTCCACTTGCAATTGGCCCATAGGTAGACTAGCGCCCAAACTCCATCAGATTAAATTAATTTGGCTTCCCAAAATTTTACCTTGTAAAATTTGATGGTGAGTTTCAAACTTGAGCCATTTCACATAATATATCAAGCATCATCCACTTCGTCCGTACAACTCATTGAGTAAATTTCCAATCTTCTTTGATGTACTCCTTTCTTTCCATAGATGCTTGATCTCCAAGTTAATTTCATGCATTCTTCAATTCGTAATTTTCTTCACGAAAATTCTTCTGGGATATCTTCTTTAGTAGCTTGACGTGAATTTTACACCATTCTTCTTCTTCTTTAATTTGCCATTTTCTCCAGACAAATTCTTGATTTTAGGCTTGATATCCTCCTTCTTCCATTTTCATGCATCTTCCTCTGTTTTTCTCTTTTGCATCATAAATAATTTCCCGATCATGGTCTAAAGACTCTACTAGACCTATGAAATAAAAATGGGGGATCTACAAATACATATTTGCATATCAAAACCATTACACTTTATTCCTAACAATTTCCCCTCCTTTTGATAATGCCAAAACCTATACTCAGTCATTTGGCTTTAAGTCTTTGAAAAATAATCTTTTTACTCAATTTTATTTGACAAAGCCAAGATGAGTTTACAATGGTTTTCTAGACACAAATCAAAGAAAAATTGTGAATTAATTTTAGACAAGCTCCTAAACGCATCTCGAATTATTTTTATTTTGATCGTCATCAAATTTTTTTTTTACGTGCATTTGATTTTTTTTTCTTTTCTTTTAATTCACGAAATCTAATTACATTAACAAGTAAAATTAAAACTCAAAAAATAGCCTTGGGAAAGTTATTATTCCAGATATTTTCGAAATTATAGAGAAAACGCAAACAGAGGTTCGAAAATAGCGAAAATATCAGTTTAAGAATTTTTCCCAGATTACCTTCTGGGTTTTCTTCCACTCCATGTTTTTCCCTTCAAAATATCCTTGATATGTTCCCTGAGCTTAAGAAATCATCTTTGCACTTGTATTCTGGAATCTCTTTGTAACTTGTCCAGCATATAGAATCCAAAAAAGCTTCCCTGAGATTGGTGCCCGGAAGAATCCGCTTCCCACCATAACAATACATTTCTTCGAAGCTCTTTCTTCTCCAGATGTCATGCCCATAGTTCCGGTGAAATTCTTAATTCATACCACATTCGGTTGCTTCTCCGTTACCCTTTTTTCCCCTTTTCCCCTCTTTATTTTTGTCCGAGATCCATTGGGCTTGTATCGGTCTGCAGGCCATTTCTTGATCATGCTTGGTAAATTTTCCTTCGTCCATGGTTGTCTGGGTGACGGGACCTTTTGAGCATTCAAGCCAGCCACGAGTTTCAGCAACTTTGATGATATACCAGACTAGGATTCGCGAACTGGCAAAACCAATCAGAGGTTCTTTTTTGAGGATTGTCCGCGGCTTCGGAACTCTACCTTGAGTAGTTATTTATCTGGTCTTTTGACTCCAGTAATAATTATGGTTGTTTGCAAGCAATGTGATTCTGAGTATAATTTCTCTCCCCCTTTTGGCGTTTATATCTCTCTATATATATTGTTCATTATTGTGTGTTTCATAATAATCTCGGTCTTGGTTTGCATTCTACATTTGTCAGACCACTGTTATGCGTTTCAATTGGAAAGGTTTGCACTGTTGTCCATGCTTGTTGTTGTAACTGCGAGTCTCAGCTTCAAGTTGTTGATTCTGGCTTTCTTGATCTTGGATCGACTTGAATTTGTCGTAAGTTCGTCTCGTTGTGGTAATCTTTTCAGCTGCTTTTCACGCTCTCTTCTTCATTGTGCTTGAATACTAAGTTAAGCTTTCGTCACTTCTCCATTTCAAGATTCTTTCCTGCTTTGCATCTGAGTCTTCAAACAGAATTTATTGATGCTCTATTAATTCTTTCAGAACTGACTAAGAGTTACTTCCGTGGTGGTTGTTGTTCTAGCATTTGGTTTGTGTCAACCCAATTTTTTCTCCAATTGTTTGACAACAACATCAACTGATTTCGGCTACTTTTGGCAATTAAGGGATGAGAATATGCCATCTTCTTGTTCATTCCATTGCACAAAGTTTTGAGGGGATCCGAATGGACTTCTGTTCGGATCTGTGAAACAACTGTATCGAATAAGTTGCATCCCTTCTTCTTCAGGTGATTCGGCTTCTTGGTTGAGATCACCAATTTCTTCTTCTAAGACCTCTGTTCTCGTGTAGCTCTCTGTAAATAAATTTTCAATTTTTTTTGTAGAACAGGGTCCATGATGTGCATGTAGACTCGTATTGTGTACTGGCAGTACACCGGATAATTGCTCCATGTTTCCATAGTAACTTCAACTGGCAACTTCCACTGGTATATTCCTCTTTTAATTGTTCTGACATTTCTCCTCTTAATCCTTTTAATTCTTTTATCCCTTTTGTAGCCATAAAATTCATTCTTTTTTTTTTTAATTAATTTTTTTTTATTCTTTTATTCATCTTTTCCATTTTCAATATAATTTTTTTTATTTTCTTGGCTACGAAACTTTTTCTTCTTATTAAAGGATTAGGAATTTTTCATTTTTTTTGCAGAAGAGACAGAAAGATAGAGAGACAAAGAAACCAGTAGCAAAACATCCATTTTTCATTATTTATCTCCTTCTTAGGGAGAGAGAGAGAAGAGAGAGGAGGGATAACATTTTTCAGATCACATCACATACTCAGGCTTCATCGATAGAGAGACCAGCACCGAGATTAGTCTCAAGATCAGCACGCGGTGGAGATGGAGAGCTTGATTTCACGGCATATTAAGACTATCCGGATTTCCATGGAGGTTGAGCAGATCGCTTGAAGCTGCGGGTTTGATCGACATGACAGCAGGTGATGGCGTTGAACGTCGTAGCTGCACTGCTGAGACCTTTGGACTTCCTTTGAGCTTGATCCTTGGTTGGTGGTTGTCCTTCCTCTTCTTCAGAAAAGAGGATTGAGAGGATCGCCCAGGTGTGTCTCCAACTTCATGTCCTCCATGGGCAGCACGTCGAGCTCTCAACATCGCTTGTCTTGCTTGCTCGGCCCACTCCTCCTGGATGATCTTCTCTTCTGTTTGATTCTTCCGAGTCATCCGAAGCCTGCAAAAACTAAATACAAACAAAAGAAATCTCCACACAAACTTGTTTGCTGCTGACCCAAATTTATAGTCTTAGGAAGGTGCTAGAAATATGTGGATTAATGATGAAGGGGTCGAAAGGTTTTCTCTGGATATAGCGCTTTTGGTTTCAAAAGCTGTGAAATAACTTGCATGACTCTTCATTGGTCGAGAAGACGGTGGATTTTGATGGGTAGCGGTTTCTAGGAGATTTAATGAGGGATTAGGTGACGATTTGAGAGAGAATGAATCGGTTGGGAAGGGTGTTGATCTAGGAGAGGATTATGGGGGGAGGTTTTAGGTTGGGGGAGGTTTAGAAAGGGTAGGAGTTTATGGGTGGAGGTTTGATAGCCCAATTAACACTCCTAAATTCCTCTTTTAATCCTGATTTGACTCCTTCTCAAACAGATCGTGTACCACAAGCATATAACACACTCAACATTCTCGTTAGCAGCAAAAATTACTCCACAAAATAATTTAAATCAACATCATTACCTAAAATAACTTAATACACATATTCATCGGCATATACCTAATCAATATAGTAGAATAGATTGTAGTGTGTTGTTGTGAATAGAAGTGATTATGTAGACATGATGTTGGTAGTACGAATCACGCTGTGATGTTCGGGTCATAGAAGTGTGGTATGCATCTATGGAGACATACGACCACCTTCATTAGTGAATTAGATAAATTCTGGGCACAGAAATTACAAGAATCTCTGCGTAGCAGCTGAATCATGCTACACACATAAGAGCAGACAATCACGACAGAGTTATACTATCTTACTGAACGCTCAGGTTCACCGGTGTTCCCATCTGAGAACTTCTGTGTCCACACGACTACACCAAATCGCACGCGCGGAGCGCAGAAACCGCAAGACGACCGATGTAAATAACTTATATAGAAGGTATTATTTGGTTCCTTGCTATGCGAATTAGATACCATGCTTTTGGGCTGTAGTTTTGCTAGAAGTCAATATGTCCTTTTCAAGAAACATCTACAAGTTGTAGCATGTGCTGCCTTCTGGCACTCTTAGTATATTAAGGTTGCTTTGCTCTAGAATTTTAAGACTGTAGCAGAGATACCCTGTGTGTTTGAATTGTGTTGTGGACATATTATCCCAAAAATTTATGTGTACGTCTGTAATATTGTGTCCCGATGCAGGTTCGCCTGCTAGGCTATAGCGAATGTGTTTGAATATTATACTTGTATCGGACCTGGTGATTAATTATTTGTGGAGGTAATTTTTGCTACTAAGAGAGGACAGATTTGAGTGGGACTGCCTGTGGTGGAGGTTAACTGGCAGTTCCCTGACTGAGATCAGCACCGATTTGTCTCTGGTGAGAGATAGAATGGATGACGAATCAGGAGATAAAGATTAGACAGGTATATTATCATTGCAGTTTTTCATTCACTATGGGTATGCAGACAGATGCCATCACCTCCAGCCGCCAGTAAAGAACATCGCGTACCCATTTTCTCTAAAGCCGAATCCACTGGATAGCATACGACCACTAGAAACAACATCACACACACATTCGACAGAAGCGCATCTCCGTCGCTCCCTACAAGATCTAATACCGCCTTGATGCCCGAACGACGTATGACATTCTCTCTCGTGGCCGCGGCGGGCCAACACGGATCTGGTTCCGTCAATGAACCCATTGAACATCGTTCCAGTTGAGAAGGGGAACAACTTGAGCCTCCAAAATAAGAAGTTCCGATGAGTCAATTTGACGCTGATGAGTGATGAGCCGTGGAGAGGGGTGGTTAAGGTTGAAGTAACCGATGAGTGAGAGGCATTAGAAACGGTCCGTTCAGAGAAATTGATAGATCCATCGGCCATTGGATAGAACCCTACAGCTAGTTGATACCAATGAGAACTGTAATGAGTTGTATATATTAAGATGATTTACAAGAGTATAAGACCTAAGTATATATCACAAGAAGAAGATTTAAGAGGACTAGGATTGAGAGACTTAAAGGAGACTAGGATTGGGAGTTGACTCAAATCACCTAGATAGAATCCTAATACAACGTACTGTCCGATCGATTAACTATGTAATTAATTTGAAAATCATTAATCGCAATTTTTTAAGGATAACAATTGTAACGTAACCAGCATATATAATTGTTGAGATACTAATATACAATGATTGATATTTGGAACAACTAAATTAGGTTGTGACCATTTTCAAAAAAAAAAAAAAAAAAATTAGGGTTGTGACCAATCCAATCAAAAGCCATAATCAACCAATGTAGGTTAAATTAAAGGCCATAAAACCAATTTACATGTAAGTAATAATATTTTTTTTTTCCTTCCAAAAAAGGCTGAACCCAACTTTAAGGGCCCCACACTCCGACAGCGACATAGCATTTGGGAGTATTTACATGTAAGTAATAATATTTTTTTGGAAAAAAGGGATGAAATAGGCCATCCGAACTTTAACTTAAAAGTCAATTAGGCCCCTAAAACTTTTTAAAGGTGCAATTACACCCATCACACAATGTATTTAGGTGCAATGAAGCCCAAAAACAAGTTAATGACCTGCTATCACAGGTCATTAGGTTCAGGCCACCTTTCGACGAAATTTCCGAAGAAAAAAAAAGTGACCAGCGAAATTTTTGACAAAAAAATGACGACCAGCAACCATTCGTCAGTTGCCAATCACTTTTTTTTTTTTTTTTTGCCAGAAATATCGCGGCCTTTTTCCCTATATATATTTTTTTTCCTTTTGATATGGTGTATGTAAATGTATGATTATGATTTTAAAGAGTTTTTTTCTCAAAATGATCCCTCGACTATCGCTCATTCTCAATTTTACATTTTGACTTTTAATTACAACCAATGTGTGTCCCTTGATTTTAAAAACTCCCCCCAAATTGGTCTCCGTTAGAAATTTCGTCTATTGAGTGTTCAAATGAAGGGCATTTTTGTCCGTTTACCTAGATTATATGCCTAATATATCTGAAAAATAGTCGAGGGCCATTTTGGGATAGTCGAGGGACCATTTGGGAAAAATTCATTTATTTTATTTCCATTTTTAAGAATCCCATGATTGAAAATTATTATAGATTTTTTTTCTTACAAATATAAATAGTTTTTAACTTTCTCTAACAATTTTTCCTTCTGTCTAAACATAAATTTTTCCTCTATCCTATCAACGTTTTACAATAAGCTTTCGTACTTTGGTAAACAAGCTTTAACTTTCAATTTAAGTTTATTAATATTTGCATATATAAACATACAAACAAACTCAAAATGACAAGAAACTTGATAATATTAAACGAATAATGAGGCGTTTAGGTTTAAGACTTGTCTCTGTTTTGTGCTAATCTATTTTTGCATTTGGTTTATTTTACTTGGTCCTTATGAACCCATAAAATTGAATAGCCATAGTTGTTAGATCTCTCTTGTAGCATAACTGTACCTTCTTGGTAGATCAGGCATTTGGAAATGGTAGCGTATGAGTTGTACTAAACTCTTGGAACTGAAAACTAGTGGCCCTTAGCAGGGTTAGTTAAGTTGTAAGCTTAACGCCAACTTTTCAAAAATATTTTTTCAAGACATTTGCCCATTGACCGACAAAGTGACGCAGTACTTCTCAGTTCCCAAAGAAGTGCCTAGAAGTATACGATTTGACATTTGGGTAAAAAAAAAAAAATTCAAAATTTAAAATTTTTTTTTTATTCTTTGTTTCACAAAAAAGCGCCATCAAAACCCCCTCTGACCCCGAAGGAAGAATTGAAAGCGGTAACCAATTTTTGGGGTGGTCCCCCTTAAAAAAAAAAACCTGATAAAAATAAGTAAAATGTTTTTTTTTTAAAAATCTTTTTTCCCCCAAGTGGGGTAAACCAAACAATTGTATTATTTAAAAAAATTGTGTAAAAAATAACAAAAAATAAGTATTTGAATCTTGTCCTTAATTTTAAAAGTTGGTGTGGGGTGTTGTGGTTGGTGGGGTTGGGGTTGGGGTTGGGGTTGGGGTCGGGCCTGGCTTGGGTGGTCTGTTGTGGGTGTTGTCTGCTTGGGGTTGTAGCCTGTTGGGTAAAACATTCTGCCCAACACCAAAAGTTGAACAAAAACAGTCAAAACTATTGGGGCCGAGTAAACCGAATGGAAATGTCTTGTCTGTGGCTGCGCGCTCGAAACTGTCTTGGTTGGTTACACGGGAACTTTTTAAAGATTTTCCACAAACAAAGACCGTTTTTTTGACCGGAATCCTGTCGCGCGTCCCCGCTTTTAAACGGCCAAAAATTTCCACGACGGCACAAAAGATCTCTCCCCCATTCCAAACAAACCAAAACCAACGGGGGGAGATAAGGAGGGAAAAAAGGGACGAGAGAAAAGGAAGTCCTTTTCCCCCCCCTGCTAGTTTTTCCCCCTTTAATTGTGTTCGAAAGGTTCTTGTTCTTTGTTTTTTTGTTACAACCCAAGTAAAGTTTTTTTTGTCCCCGTTTTTTAAAAGCTTGTTTTAAAAAAAATATAATTTTTACCTCAAAATAATAAAATTTGATTTTTCGTTAAATGGGTGTCCCCCCAATACCAACAAAACCAAACAACCCAACCACCCAAAAACACACACAACAAACAACCACCAACCACACAAAACCCACCCCCAAACACAGCAGGCCCCAGCACTATATACTTTCTCTCTTAGTTAATAGACCACCCATCCCCCAACAGGGTCAACATACCAACAACATATCATACACTCCCACACATGGGGTGTCTTTTCCCCGGAAGCCTAATTAATGGTTTTTGACAACTCGAAAATATTTTAACCGAAATTCACAACTTAGTTTTCTTTCCCTGTATCAAGGTTCTTCTCTGTAAGGACCCCCACACAATTTCGGGTACGCCCCCGCTTTTCCTGCCCCATTTTTTCTGTCCCCAAAAAAAAAGTATTGCCCCCCTTTTGGAAAAAGCTGCTGTTACAGAAAAGAATTCTTAATCTTGGATTTCGCTTTGTTACCAAAACTCCCCATTTCCCGCTATTGACCGTTCCGAGCAAAAGAAAACCTGTTCTTTGGAAAAGACTGAAGAACGGTTTTTAAGACGCGGCGTCCCACGCTTTTTTTGGCTCCTTCCGGGTTCAAAAAGCTGGGGCGCAAAAAATTTTCCCCCCCCCCCTTTGAACAAAATATTTTTTTCCTTGTTTGACAAATTTTGGGCTGTTGTGTTTTTAAGAACCGTTTAAAAACTTTACAAACACACGCCCCTCTTTAACCCCCCTGCAAAAGGGGGGCACCCCAGTTTAGGCTGCTTCTTGTTTCTTTCACATGTCCCCCCAAAAGTTCGCGTTTGTTTCTTTCCTTTAGTTTCAAAAAAAACAAAGAGACTTTTCCAATCCCGCCTTCCTCCCCCCATTTTCCAAATGCCCCTATTCCTAACCCAAAGAAAGGGTAACAACCGGCAAATTGTCTTTCTAAACTGCCCCTAAAGAGAGTTTCTACAAACCTTGTAACATGCAAAACCCCCTCCCTAACTTTCCAATTCTTTCTTGGGGGGCGGAGTTGTTTGGGGGAACAAGGTAAAAAACCCCATAAAAGACACCACATTATGGCCAACAAAAGAACAAAAAAATTCTTTAATTAGCAACCCAACAAAACCACACCACCCCCCTTTCCCCTTCTTTCTAAAAAACCCACCTTCTCAAACGCCTCCCATTCAACATCTTTTTTTTTTTCTCCCTCTTTCACCACAGGCTTCTTTCTTCGCTCTTCTTTTTTTTTTTGCTCAAAATCTGCTCCCGTTTGGAAGTCTCGCCGGTTTTCCTTGGTCTTGGTTGGTATCTCTTTTTTTCTGTTCTTCCATTCTGCTTATTTATCATTGGAACACAAAATGTCATTCTTCCTCTTAAAACCTATAAAATTTTTTGAAAGTGTTTTTTTTTCGAACAACTCTTGTTTTTTTCCTTAAAACCCACAAAAAGTTTGAAACCGCAAACCGTTCTATCTCCTTTTCTGTACCACAGAGAACCTTTGAAGAAAATCTGATGGAAATAGCCCGCCAACCCAAAACCCTCTGTTCGTTGTTTACCCTCTTTCTTCTTTTACGGGACCAGAAAGCGGAAAAAACCAAAACTTGTTAAAGAGAAGTCTTTTTAAAAAAACTAAAAATCTTTTTAATTTTTATTTGCCTTTTTGTAGCAAAAAAAAACAATCCTACTAGACAAATTTTTTTTTCACATCATGACCAAATACCCGCTCTTTTCAAAAATTGGCAAACTAAAATTTAAACACTTGAATTTTTTTTTTGCTTCCCCAAAATTTTTGGTCCCCCCCCCCCCCTCGGA
>VALG01001010.1:0-14198 GCA_009835305.1 Ipomoea purpurea
AAATAAAGGCTTTGGCTCCTCATTATGATATTACCGTTAGGGGACTTAGTATAAGTAAAAGCTCTTCCTAAGCTTAGCCAGACACTCTGATTTCTGTACTGAAAAGTGAAAACTATAGCAATACACTTATCTTTACTCACATGTAATAATAATATTATCTGTTAACATATTTACCGTTATTGGTGCTTTCATGAGAGCCTAAGATCAATTTCTCAAGCAGGCAAGACAAACATCTTTCTCTTTCAGCAACAAGCTTGAAGGAATGGCGCACTCAGGATCCGGAGCTCCCACGGCTTCCGCAACTTGAACAACAGCAACACCCCAGGAGATTTTTGAGACCATGTCACTAACAACCATGGAGGGGACCTCCGAGAACAACTCATAGAGGAGAGCCGGGGACCTCCGAGAACGACTCAACAATGGAGGAGCAGGTGCATCTGTCCAAATCATGAACCTCCAGGCAACCGTCGAAGCCATCCAGCAAACAACAACAACACTAACTCAGGCGGTGGCGGGATTGAAAAGGCCAATTGCCCCACCGGGCGGCCCCAGGAAATAGGAAAGTGGAATCCACACAAAGGATAGAAACCCAGCAACAACACGGTGCGACGAGAGACGCAAGACGTTACACCATTGACAGGGGGTGGGTGTCGAATCCAACAAATAATAATTTACTTATTCTAATAAAATTGCAACAGTGATGAGTAAGGTCGTATCCCTAGAGATTAGTTCGATTTAATTTTAAGTCAAGATTAAATTAAGAATTGAATGATAATTCAGTTCAAAAGGCAATAATAGAATAACGAAGAATATTAAGTATCAAATAAAATGAAATCAATAGAAAACTAAGTATCAACCCAAGGCATAATATCATAATTGATTCAAAGGAAGTGATCATTGAAATAAAGTGTATATCCTTTTATCCTACATCAAACTGGTTATGGTTATTAACAAGCTCTAACAACCTATCTCTCCTTACTTTATCGGTAATCAAAACAGGCTTTCAATTACTTCCCTAGATAATTAACAACCCTAAACAAGCTCTTAGGATCTAATTAACTATCAGCATTAAAAATTAGAAAGACTACCAATTCTAGCCAACAGACTCATAAGCTCGATCCATTTAAACTATATTATACATCTCCATAACATAAGATTGAAAATCTAAATTTATAATCAACTATGTTTATTTACCACTAAGGTTTAGAATACTTAAACAATTATAGATTCAAAGAATTCTAAATGACAATTTACTGGAATGAATATTAAATAACGGATCCTTTTTGCACAATTAAATCAAAACAGTAAGATATCAAGATAATAGAAGATATATAATTGATATAGCATAAAAGAAAACCAAATTAAGTCTCACAATCCTAACAAGAACCAAAACTTCAATTATTCTTTAAGTTGGGAAAATAAATTTAGGCATAACATAATAATTAAATGTAAATAAATTTAGGGCATTACCATAATAATTAAATGTTTACGAATAAAAATTGTTCTATGAACTCACTATCTCTACTGGAAAATTCGGCCTATTTATACTAGTTCAGGCTCTAAAAAGAACAGCTCTAATTTTTCCTAACATTCACAAATAAAATCAATTTTCACCACATAAAACTTAGAAATAAATAATCTTTAATTTTCTAACCATAGAAAATTAGCAAAGTATGCTATTGTTGCTCCAACCTCTATTCAATTAATTTTGTCTGTCTAGTTCGTGGACGTAGCTCCAATTGAGCCGTCTGCAGCTGCCGGCAAAAATTGATCAACCCGTAGGACTCCTTCATCGATCAGGATTGTGGGGGACAAAATTCATCGTTGAGGTCGCCGGACAGGGAGTCTATCTTCGTTGTTCTGCGTGCTGCTCTGAACTCTACGTACATATTACGTATAGAGCTTTGAAATTTCAAACGAAAAGGAAAATTAAGTTAGATAGGACTTTGGGCTACTGAACAATTACATTTATTTAATTCTGGGTCACTAGTTACAACAATTAAAAATGAAAATAATTAGGCCAAAATCCATTAACTAAGCAAATTTTACTTATCTAATATGGAATATTAAGCTCAATTATTCAACTGAATTACTATATTTTTCAAATATAAAATAAAGGTTTAAATTAAATATTTATAAATAGTAAAATTAATTTATATATAAAAGATTATCTAAATTAAATATATAAATTGTGCTTTATCAAATTCTTTTCCACCACTAATCATTGTTTGTCCTCAAGCAAAGACATTATTAAAGAAAATATAAATATAAAAACTCATAATACCTTTTATGAACATTTGGTCTCAAACACATTATAAATAACTTAGCTACATTTAGGCTTGAAAATGCGAGGTTAACTGAACTAAGTAACCGCTCTCAAGGAAATATCACTCATAACGCACAAGTGTTTGAAGGGTGTGGTATATTTTTCACTCATATCAATTCCTATAGAAATGCCTACATCTATGAAGCCTTGCATATCTTTTTTCTCATTCTCCACTACAAGATAACATTGTTCCATTGATCAACATCATAAGGACTTTTTTCCAAGGTTGTAAATGGGACTTAGGGCAAACCGGTTTTAGGGAATTTATTTTGGGAAAGTAGTTTAAAAAGCCTTAAAAACTTAGAGGAGCATGATTGAATGAATTAAAATAAAGACTAACTGAACCCAATCACTCTTGTTATTTTAATAGTTCAACTCCAACCAAATAAACTATAAATCCCATAAGATAATAAACTATTCATACTTTATTGAACAAGAAAAATAATAATAGTAGGGGCTGTTAACGAACCAAACATAAACGAACGGAGGTTGTTCGTGTTCGTTGTTAAGGTTTTTGGAGTGTTCGTACGTGAACGTTTTCGTTTGTTAAGGTTTTTGAAAATCCTGTTCATGTTTGTTTGTTAAGCCTTCGTTAGTATTTGTTAACGTTCGCGAATGTGTTCGTTAACATTAACGAACACGTTCATGAACATGTTCGTTAACATTAACGAACACGTTCACGGACATGTTCGTTCACGTTCATAAACACGTTCGTGAATGCTTAATAACCAAACATATGAACATGTTAATGATCAAAATTCGTCCGTGAACAAGAAATAATATATGTTCACTAAAAATAACCAAACAAGTAACACAACTACAAAGAAAATATAAACAATTATTAAACGAACACAAACGAGCTTGTTCACCACATTATTAAACGAACACTAAACGAGCTGTTCGCAAACATTATTGAACGAATACAAACGAGCTTGTTCACGATCTCTTAGAAAACGAGCTTATAATTGTTCAGACTTTGTTCGCTTATAAACTGAGCTCTAAATTTTGTTTGTTAATGTTCGTTTACCTTAATAAACGAACGCTTATCGAATACGAACACGAGTATTTTACCGAAAGCTCTGTTCGCTAACACCCCTAACTATAGATTGTTAGTTTAATTGAGGTTTTACTGTTGTTTCATAGAGCAGCGTAGCTAGTATATTTGAGGTTTTATTATAAACTGTTGGTACTATGTTGCGGTTGGTTCAATTCACATATGTAGATTGTTATGAAACAGAGACTTCTGGTGCTGGAAAAGTGAATATCCATGAGGGGGCTTTTCACTGCCATTTTTCTTTGGTTCGCCACCAAGTAGGGCATCAAATCCCCTGATTCAAGATGCCCATTTAAGCAATGAAAATTTTATTCCATACCCACCACCACTTGCAACGTTAACTTCACCATCACCACCCTACTGCAATCCTCCTCGTCGTCCTCTGCTCGTAAGAATGTAGGTGGGTACTGCTGGAAATTATGAAATTTCGACCACCTGAAAATGATCTTAAATAAAGTCGAAAAATTTGTTCTGACCACTTTTGGTATCCGGAAAAACCATTGTTGCTATTTCCGACCACTTTTTGCTTTCGACTTGATTTAAGATCACTTTCATGTAGGTCGGAAATTCCATAATTTCCAGCAGTGGGGCATGCGGGATGAAGTTTGGGCACAATCCAGCTCCAGTGAGAATTTATGGTTCATGTTGGGCGTCGGCCGTGTTGGCCGAGTTCAGCCCATGCTCGGTTCGAGACGTGGCGCTGTGGCTTACCATGGAGAGATGTAGTTAAATGGTTAATGTCCACCTACCTATCACCAATTGGTTTTAAGTAGGATATTACAATCAGATACCATAGAACTCTGTGATTAAGCGTGTTTGACCTTTGGGCCAAGTCCAATTTTTTAAAAACTTAAATGCACAGGAAATCATCTAATCATCAAGACATAAAGCAAACGAAGCTATATAAAATCGAGACATGTTATGCCACACCTATATCAGACATAGGTGCACATGCGGGAAAAATTATCAATTCAAACCACATTTTTTAAAAAACTTAAATGCACAGGAAACCATCTAATCATCAAGACATAAAGCAAACGGAAGCTATATAAAATCGGGACATGTTATGCCACACCTATATCAGACATAAGTGCACAGGCGGGAAAAATTATCAATTCAAACAAATCATAAAGTGTCAAGGCACATAGGCCAAGAAAGATAACGTCTACACAGGGACAGCTAAACTATCTAGCGATCCACGTCTAGCGCTCTCAGACATCTACTCAAAGAACAAGGGAATAAACATGGGGATAACACCCGGTCAGCGAATATTGTTGGTAACCCATCAATACGCGTTAAATAACATATATAGGTAAGTATAAATCAAAACCATTTCGAAATGGAATATATATAGTATATAACATTTCAAAACCATAGAGAGAAGTCAACTTCAAAGACTCACCAAACACTCTTAAAGAAATGGGAATTACCATCCTCCCAACAACGACAAGACAACAACACGAAAGACAAACAACTCAGGATGCATTCTACTGATCACAAAGTAGAATACATCAAGACATGCTCATAAGCAAAGAGTTCACATTCACACAGTGGCAACTACATGCCATAGTGACAACTACATGTTCACAAGTATCATAGTTCCAACCTTATGGCTACCCCTGGCCTTATCTCAGTTCCAACCATTACCTCCAAGTGAACCCCTGTACTTCTGAGTCAAACTTATGCCTCCGGGACCTTCCCCCCCACTTACATCCACCCACATTCCACCTACATTTCAGTACACGATGGTACTATTCATTTCATTCACACAACCACCTACATGTGAGCAAAGCTCAAGTAACAACCACCCACATTCAACTCATAGTCACACAATGTCATCATTATTACCAAGAAAAACTAAGACTCAACAATAGTCTTAATCAAGTATCAAACAAAGGGTACAACGATTTACATACGTACATATCATATGAATCAATCAAAAGATCACAATAAAGACATGAAGTCTATACTCAATCAACAAAGGATTCCAATCCAATACCAAATGATTGTCAACAACAAATTGGAAATCTCAATTACTAAGGAACAAACCACACATACTAGCATATCAACATCAAACTAGCATGCTTATCAAACGGGTAAACCAAAATTAGTTCCAAAGAACGTCAAGACTCACATTAGCCCCGAATCACAAAGTTGGACCCTTAGCACGATTCAAGACACCCAAATCCTACATGGATTCTTAACATACCGTTCTAACATACGAAACATCAAGAAGACTCACAATTAGCCCAATTAAAAACAACATTTGGGAGGTCAAAACATCAAAACCGGAGATAAAAGAATCACGGGAACAAATCCCGCCCAAGTTTTCCCCGCGTTGGTGGGGGGCCACGGGTAGGGCAGCCCGTGGATGGCCAGCGGGGTACATCCCTCAGCACACCGGTTCCCCACCGGGTGGGGCGGCGGGTGGCATGCCCGTTCGCCAGGCGGCGGTACATGCTATGTACACAAAAATCCCTTCGGGGATTTCATCACCAAGGTCAAGTTCAAGTCCCAAAACACCCAAAAAATCTCACACACAACAACAATATTGACTTGAAACCAAGAAAATAGCCAATCAATGACATTCAAGAACCCTAAGAACAGCTCTAAACATGCATCACCGACAAGACAATGCATCAAATCTCACAAATCAACACAAGAATCACAGGTAGAAGCCAAAATCATTCGATATACATAAGAAAATAGGTTTTGTAAAGCATGAGTTACCTTTGTAGCCTAATAACTTCTCTTTCACCCTTAAAAAGCCTTTCTAGAGCTCCTCTTCCACACCAACTTCATAACAAACCAAAAACACAAACAAAGATCCTATTCTTTTGAAAAAGACACCTAAAGAAGGTTAAAAACACCAAAAGACCAAGGATCTTACCCTCCCCTATTGCTCAAGATGAAGAAAGTAGGAATCTTGGGAGACAATCTTTGCAAGACTTGGATGCTCAAAATTCTAGCTTGGAGAAGAAGCTAAGGCCATTTTAGGGAGGAGAGGTTAGGGTTTTTGTGTTTAGATTGAAGGGTGTAATGAAATGAAAGAATATTGCTAGGTTAAGCTTGAATCACAAACCTTAGGTAGAAAGACATTCATACCCTTACTAATGTTGGAAAGATATTAGGAACAAGGGCCACAACTCAAGAAGCACAAGGTACAGCCCTTTGACTTAAGTGACTAGTCAAAATCTAGTCCATCGACTATTAAATTTTAGGATTTTTAGGAATAGATTAGCAAAGAGACTTGGATTAATTCTTTAATTAATCCTTAATTAGTGTTTGGATTTACGGGGTGTCACATGCTCGAGTTCAGCCCCTGCTCGGTTCGAGACGTGGCGCTGTGGCTTACCATGGAGAGATGTTGGGTGACCCCCTGGGAAGTGAGCATAGTGCAGCGCTGGAGATCCAACAGTTTATGGCTCGAAATATCACTTATTAAAAATCATAATGCGACATTAATAATTAGGAATGGTTCATAGTGCGGGATAACACTTTAGCATTTTACAATGGATGATGTCATATAAAATTCACTCTAATATTTATGGCTAAATTCTAAATTTGTAGTTCACACATTCAATGAATTGAATTTAGAGAGCCATTGAGTTACTGATAAAGTTACTTAATTAGTTAAAATCTTTGCCTCCATAAACAAATTTTGGGGACACCTTAGTTTGTACACATGATCGAATGTATCTACTATTTTAGAACATATCTAATTTTGTAATAATTATAAATTAAATAAAAATTTGATAATACATTGTTTCAATAAAATTTATTCTAGCAATAAATATAATTAAGTACATTATAATTATGTAAAATCTAAATGTGCGGTTGAAAAACATACTATAACAATAGATATGAAAATAGAATAATGCTATAACGCCATTCTTTAATTTCACTTTTGCCCACACATTACTTTTTGTCATGAACGCCAATCAACTTTCTATCATTCCAAAAGGCTGAACCCAACTCTAAGGGCCCCCCACACCCCGGCCCGACAGAGCATTTGGGAGGATGTAAATCATGGTGACTCAACTGAGCATGAACCATAGAGGCTAGACCGGTGCTCACTGCGCACAAGAAGCCCCCCCTCACTTTGAGAGGTTGCTCCCACACTACCGCTGATGAGACTCAATCCCTGGTCATCATTCCAAAGTTCACCTCTATGACCAATTGAGCTACCCATGCGGCGCCAATCAACTTTCTATAACATTACTCATGAGTGGTTTCGCTACCTCGCCCTCAATCTTCTTTCTCAACTCATTGGCTATTCCAAGTAGGTTAGACTCAATATAGGCAAATTATATCGTGCACCGCGGTGCATAATCGATTATGCACCGCGCATCAAAACGACGTCGTTTTGTTAAATGAAAATAAACGGCATTCGTTTTTCGCCGTTCCGCACCCTTCCGCAAAAAGTAACTCTGTTATTCAGTTTCATTTCGTATACAATGCAGTTTCAGTTCAACACAATTACAGTTTCATTTAATATAACTACAGTTTCATTTGATATTTATAGACTCAAATATGTGAAAATGTTATTTAATTTTATTTTAATTTATATACACTATAGTTTTATTAAAACGCAACTACATGATCATTTTGATATAATTACAGCTTCATTGTACAATATACACTCAAATATGTGAAATGTTATTCAGTTTCATTTTATATACACTGCAGTGTCATTTCACCACAACTACAGTATCATTTTAATTTGATATAACTGTAGTGTCAGTTTAGATATGTTGTAATGTCAGTTGGTGTTTAATACACCAAACAAGTGGACTCCGTTAACGGTAACGGCGGGCGAGCCGTTTCTTTACTTAAAGAAACGACGCCTTTTTTTACCGCGGTGCATGCACCACGGTTTATGATATAACGGCTGCTCAATATACCCACTCCATTGGGCTGGGTCTAGAGGTATAATCTTAAAAATAATCATCCTAGCACATATAATTTAAACTTAAAAATGGGCAACATGTTTGGTGTAGTTAATTTGATTCAAAAAATACTTCTAAAACAATTTGCTTGTATGAGTGTAGTTTCATTTGAAAAGTTATGAGTTTGAAGCATTTAAAACGGCGGTAATAATTTTGGAGCAACAATAACTTTTAATAATAACATTTGAAATTATGAGAGTGATAAAATTTGTGTATTTAGAGAAAATAATAGTGACATTGAAATGATTATATAAAAATAAGTCTGATATATGATAGTCTTAATCTGGACCCTATAATACTTTTAGAGGTGCATATAAAAATTACTCTGCATTTTAACTAAAAAGTATACTACTCTAATATTTATGTTATTAAAATCAAAACTGATTTGGAGAGCCATTGACTATCTTCCGTAAGTTCCTTAATTAGTTAAAAATCTTTTCCATCCTAAATAAAATGTTGGTTCGTTCCAATTTGTACAAATGATCAAATATATCTATATTTTTGGGATATATATAAAGTTCGTACTAATTCTTTAAATAAATAAAAAGTCTAACAGGTACATTTTGTCATCATCATTGCTGAATAAAATTAACAAATTGAGCATCACTTACTTTGAATTTTAATAAAATCTAGCAAAAATAAGTATGATAAACTTTCGCTACTAAGGAATTCGGCATGAAACTACTTGCGCAGAATATTTCCGGTTTGTGGGCCATAACTCTCACTCATAAAAAATAGAAATATATATACCCTCACCAGTATCTCCGCATTTTTTTTCAAATCACTCTGCATTTAGTAGGACACTTTCAATAATCACGGCCTTTAGGTATTTTCCTCGAGACCACTATTTCACTCATACTTGTACACTAGGATCTCATTCGTTTATGATGCATGCGATAAACATCTTTACAAACAGACATATCGGTCTTCTCTTTTGTATGCATTTGGTATTCGGGCGGACCTACAGTGGGGGACAGCTCTCCGGCCTTCCCCCCACCCCCTACGGACCCCGCACCCCCGGGGCCCGGGGTACTATATAGCACTGGCTATATAGTATGTATGGATACGTATATTATAGTGCACATGTTGTTGGCGAGGGTGGTTTTCAAGGGTAGTTACTACGCCACTGAGACTGGAGCATCAATGAATGTTAACAACGGCAAGCTAGCGATGCACTTCGGATAGTAGGTGAAAGTCAGGTGCACCATGGAGTTTAGCTAATGGAGTTGCACGTATGAGTTAGCTAATAGTGTGCCACATTACGTTATTAAACGCACACCCAGGAGCGATGAATGGTTGGCGTAAGACGCTGAATTCGCTCAACAAGGCCAAAGTGTATACGATGCAGCTATAGCGTGAAAATAGGTGCACTGCACGTTATTAAGAGATTTTACTTGCACTTCGTTGTTCAATTATTATACGAAAATGTCACCGCGTTTTTTTTTAAAGTTATAAGATCTGGACACGTGTCGCGCGCTGATTCGTTCGCATTTCCTTCCTGGGTACTATTCGCCACCTGAGTGCGTCCCCTATATATATATATATATATATATATATATATTTATTTATTTATTTTTTACTATATCGAAGAACATTTATGGTTATATTTTTTAAGTTTTTTTTTTTTTCAAACTCCCTTTTGTTTTAATATTTTGTTGTCCCCACCGAACAAAATTTCTGGGTCCGGCCACTGATTATATTTACATATCATGTAGAATTGTAATCAATTTAAGTTTTAATGTGTGTTTATGTATCATTTGTTATGAACAGAATAAAAAGGCAGGCGGCCACAGGCAACCGATTGACCGAAGATGGCGATGAACACTGTGAACAAGAAGGTGGTGGCGTTCATCATGGGAGCCACCGGATCGGGAAAATCGAAGCTATCTGCCAGCCTGCTAGCCGCCCGCATTGGCGGAGAGATAATCAACTCCGACATTGCATAACTGGTCAGACTAATTTGGTTAACTGGATATTTGCATGACTCTATAAAAGAGATCATGCGACATAGATTCATGCATAATTTTTATTTTGTGTACTAATTATATGCATGTAGGTCTGGTTGATGAGGTTCGAGGGAATCTTTGCTTCCCGACAAAGATTACACAAAGGGTATCCGAAGAGCCATCGGAGTTCCTGAAATGGACAAGTATCTGAGAACTGAAGCCAATAAAGGAAATGTCCGAAGTGAGAAGAAGACACTGCCTTGAATCCGCCATTGCTGAAATCAAGACCAACACCATAGGCTTAAATCCGCCATCAAGTAGGCAAAATCCGGCGCTGGAGGAACGGAGCTGGGATGGGGCCCCATTCCACTGCTGCATCGGATGCGCGCACCGTGCGTGTTCCCAAAGGTCGGGAAGGTTGACAAAACAGGCTCAGGAAGCAGCATTGCGTTGAACGATGGTTTTTGCAGACCCCATTTTGCCTGAACATCCTGCCAGACAATTACCTTAAAACCGAATTGAGTTAGTTTCCTGAGATGTCTTTCAGAATAAATTAGAGTCCAGTTTTTGGATATTGGGGGCATTTGTCGTTTAAAAGGAATGTAATGCGTATCGTTAATTGGTTGTTTAAAGGAAATCCTAGCAAAATGTAGGATGATGTTTTTAATTTTATGTACGAGTATGCAAGTCATTAGACATGAAAACTTGAGTTTCAATGTAGTCTGTTTGCATTAATCGTGTTTCTAATGAATAAAACGCAAGTTAAATGTAAATAATTGTTACCATATGATATATATAGTTAGTACTGTGATAATAAGTATATAGGTATGAGGTATATACTATATATATATATATAGCATAGATATACCTATCATATTAGTTTCCTCGAGAGTTATTGCCATGAATGCGATAATGACCAAAGGATTATTTTTTAAATAAGTATTTCAAAATATATCAATGCATAATTATATAGGAGAGTTTTATGCATAGGTAACTGATGAATGTTGAATTTGTTATATTTAAGTTAGTTATTCAAAGCTATATGAATACTAAACTAAATATTTACAATTTGTAATAACGATTAGTCTAAATATTTAGTTCAAAAGTGATAGTCTAAATAAATACTACTTTTGGTTTGAATTTCTCTAAGTCTTCTTATTCTCTCTTTTGTAGCATTGTACTTCATCTTCAATACTTGTCTTTATTTCTTTTTTTTAATTTTTTAATTATTTTATTGGCTGTATGTTGTGCAATTGGGTTATTGGTGGTAGCATAAAGGGCAACGTCACGCAATGAGATTATGGAGTATGAAGTTTTAGATTTTCACTACAAAAAAATGCGGAAATAGCAAAGGACAGATTCCGTCTAAATAGGAGAATGTTTCGCTAAAGTGTTTAGCAACGGAACTCATTAGTCACAAAAATGCACATCGCTAAAATATAGCAACACAATTATTTCCGTCGCTACAGTTAGCTATGGAATATTTTGTCACTAAGCGAAAATAATTAATCGCTAAATTTCTTCCGCCGACGGATTAGAAAACAAAATTTGAGAGGAAATAACGGTGGAATATTCTGTCGTTAATTCTAGCAAAGAAAATTCTGTTGCTATACCAACGAAATATCTATTGCTAGTTTCCTACCACCTCGATCTAGTGATGAAATTTGCAAGGAAATGGTGGCGAAATATAGCATCAGAAATTTCCATCACTATCGTCGTCGCTAAATGTAACGACGGAAATTATCGTCACAAATTTGTTTTTTATTATTTTAATTGAATGCCATTTGCTACAACATAGTGATGAAAATATCTGTCACTAAAATTTAACTACGGATTTTTCAGGCTCGCTTATTTTGTGGCCATTTTATTTTTTATTGTATTTATTGTTATTAGGAACTTATAATATTAATACTTCAATAACATAATTGCAAAATATATTATGTTAAAGCATTCAAACTCAATAACAAAAAACAAAACATAGCAATATGTAATGTTACATCGATAAAAATAGTACCAAATATATTAATAAACATATCTAATCATCTCCTAAGTTTTAGCATTTGAATTAGCAGAATGCTCATCTTCAATAGTTGGAGGTCGTGGCATCATAAGTGGATAGCATGCCATTGCGACGCATCTTCTCGCATCAAAACTTGTAATCTGAACTTGCATTTGATTTCTTTCAACTTGTAGTTTAGCCTCAATCTCGGCTCACATGGTCTCTAACTATTTGTTCACCATCTCCATCATTGCATCTTGATGAAGTTGTGAAGTAGCATAGGAAATTAAATATAGCTATTCTCTTTAATAAATGAGGATGCCTTAGTCCCTAAGCCATAAATATGCTATTTTTTTTACCCACCAAACAACATCCACATACAGCTGTGATATGTTTATAATTGGTGGCTAAGTTAACCCTACAACTTCTTGCGTTGCAGCTTCATGTCGTGCTTGTATTTCTAATACAATTAAAAAACCATATACAAAATAAAAGAAGTATACAAAGGCATATAAGAATTTATCTATTTAACAATATATGATTGTTACGTTATACTTACAACGATTCTGTTTTACCTCTCATCAACGAATGTACCATTCTTTTTCTTTTTTTGTGCATATTCTCAAAGCACTCAAATATAGAATTTGAAGTTCATCTAGCTATTAAACAAGAACAAACAATAAAATGATAATTTGTAAAATATATACCAATAATAAATTTTTGAGTTAAATGTATTACCAATTTGTAATAGTGCTCAATAGCTGATGTAGATCCTTTCGTACGTCGAGAACATCCTGTACCAGGTCTTGCCATCTCACTTATCTTATTCTTGCGTTGTTGTTCAGATTTAGCTTTCGCGTCATACCTATCCCAAATATGCCTCCCAAATGCGCCTTGTTTCTTCATGTACACAAGCTGGCCTCCCAGTTGAAGTCCGTTTCGCCTTGAATTTTGAGACCATATTTGTATAGCGTATGCCTGCTTGTGCTAAAAAAGCTTTGTGAACTTTCCTGTCAATCGACTCTTCCCACTTGTAAAATTTCTGTGTATATGACTGTGATCTTAGTAGTGCAATGAACTCTTTATCTTGCAAAGCCCCTGTTGATATTTGACAGTAGTAGTTTTTCCCCATACATGTTTCATGTGTTGTGAGATGTGTGTTGTATGTGGATTCTCATGAAAGTATTGAACAAAATATTAATATTATTATATTTGTAGAAGGTTCATGAGTAGTACCTCTTAGCTTGTTTTAGCTCTATAACTTATTTACTTGATAGTAACAACAATGACTTTGTAGGTAGTCCGAATACTAAGTGTTTTTGTTGTCAAGGTTGATACTGATTTTGTCTTTAATCCAAACATGTTGAGTCTATAAAATGAAATGAATTGTAAATTATTAGTTCTAATATATTTAAAGGATGCACAATAACTATTTTACATACAAGATCAATGAATGCTGCAATGATGACTATTTTGAAATTTCATTTTTGAATTACAAGATTGATGTAGCATTATTGTAGTCTCAACATCTTTTCGATGCGTCAAGTATGTCACAATGTTCTATTGCTCTACATTGACATTTTTAATAATGAATATTAAATGTAGATACATACGATAATGATTCTAATTACATTTAAATTTATTATCAAATAAAAGCATATAGGTCCCCCTTTAAAAAAAAAAAAAAAAAAACATACCGGTCCATTAAGTGTTCGCCGAGTACTTGGTTCAACCATTATTGTTGAATGATTTGTTGTGGATAGAGAAATTTCGAGTTTATTTAAGAAAATAAAATTAGATAAGATAGTAAAACTTAATACATTTGAAGTCATTTAATGAAGAAATATGATTTACCTTTAAATGAACAACTGCGATTATAATCTAGAGATATTACCGGAAAATTTCCCCTTCATTTCTTAGATTA
>VALG01001010.1:14275-25269 GCA_009835305.1 Ipomoea purpurea
ATTTTTTAAAACTATTATTATTATTATTATTATTATTATTATATATTATTATTATTATTATTTATTATTATTATTACTATTATTATTATTAAGTATATGTATACCATTAGGTGCATCTCTTTACCATCGTTAATCTTGAAACAGTTAATTTTTTTTAAATACTCTTTTACCAATTGTTCTGATATAATTCGCTGGGTCAAATCCGCTAATAAAATCCGCTAATGCTAACCGCTAACTGGCGGATTGTTCAATAACAGACATACGAGGTGTTCTCACTTTTTGTTGTGTGGATGTTGAATACTCTCTTTGTCAACAAATTCCTCAAGTAGTTAATATGATTGGCTTTATTAATTATTTTCTTATTTTTTCATGGTATTAATAAAATACTTGTTAAATTAAATATATAACATTATTTATATTATAACTGTTGATATTTAATTTAACAAAATAGTGCAAAAAAAAAAAAAAGAAAAACAGATAATAGCAATGGTAGTGAATATAATCAATTGATGAATTTGAATGTAAAGAATTTTTACATGGAGAAAAATAAAGATATATAATATAATAAATTATTTCTCTTAATTAATTTATTGATAATAAATGAATTTTTTTTAATAAAGACAATTGTAGCGAATTTAATCAATTGAGAATTTGAATGTAAAAAATTTTATATTGGAGAAAATATAAGACAATATACTAATCAAAATTATTCTCTCTTATTTAATGTATTAATAATGAATATATATTGTATTGAATATTGTAGGTCCATTTACTATTGCAAAGTGCTTCAATTTTCACCAACGATACTATTATTAAATGGGTCAAATAGGCTTTCATCTACCAGCTTAAATTGTCAATTGGACTTTTTTTTACATGTTGCCTATCAATTATATTATGGCCATATATACTTTATATATTATATATATTATATAGTATATAGTATATATATTATAGTATTATATATATATAATATATTAGTATATATAATTATATAACTAACATTATATAACGAAAAAATAAAGAATAAAGAAATCGCCACCGACTGTCCGCACCGGACAGCTGGTGGGCTATCACAAACAGTTGTGCCTGTCCGGCTATCCTGGCCGCTGCCCTCGTTCCAAACACTGTCTAAAAAAAATCCGACGTCCATGGTCGTTTCCAATGTCTATTATATCTTCCCTTCTTTTATGGACAGAAAAAATGCTCATTTCTCATCAAATTATTTATTTCCATATATTTGATGCTCTTTCTTATTAACAGGTTGATAAGGAGATTCAAATTATTGGTGTGAATAGTTTGATGGTGGCCTAAAACTGGTAGCTTTGTTATTAACAGATTTGTCATGGTAGTATGTGAACAAATCAATTAAGTTAATTCCGAATGTACAGTGAGGAAGAGAAATATGTTACACCCAAAAAAAAAAAGCAACCAATATGACAGGAAGAAAAGATAAGTATGGGAATTTATGGAATTACGCAAACGATAAAGTTTGTGGTTTTTTTTTTTTTTTAGTAATTGGAAAAGAAAAAAAGGAATCTATAGGGATGCTTACACGGATTCTCTCAATAAAAATACCAATATTACATATTGAAATTTAGTGTGCAATGGAGAAAACGTTTCAAGTATGCTTCTAGCTCCAATCCCGTATTTTAGTTACGATAACTTTAAAAGAAAAAAAAAAAAAACAAAATAACAAAAGAAAATGCCACACTTCCTAAATTAATGTGAATATAATATTAGAATGACTAATTATTCTCCTAGATACTGAATCAAATGCGGACAGGCCCTTTCGGCCGTACGAATTGCTCCATTAGAGATGCATAAATGCATTAGGGTGAAAGCACAAATGCACCACAAAAATATAGCACACGCTGGTGCATTTCTGAAGACGTTGTGGTGCATTCTTGCATAACTAATGGTGAATGATCACACGTTTGCACAGAAAGGTTATTCGCATGAAAACTAGACCCTATATATAGAAACACATAAATTTTAAAAGGAAATTATAGTGGTAGTATGTAATTAGTAAAAAAAAAAAAGTAAAGGTTTCTTAAAAAATTTAGAACACTGTCTTATAGGATATTATTGCTGATTAATATAGAGCATTGCTAAGACTTAATAAAGTTCCCTGGTCTTATTTACAAAACCATGCACCATAATTAAATATTATATAAAATATAAGATACTTAATTGTAAAAGCCTAAGTTTTTAGCATCTTACAATAATAGGATTTGGAAATTTTCTATATGCATTAAATTTTACTTATTAATTACTAAAACCGTACACCATAATATAGTATAAATATAAGATACTTGTAAGGACTAAAGGCACCATAAATCTCTGTAACTTTTTGTTTTTGATAGCATTCTATCAAATTAAAGATGGACAATAATGATGAGAATTGGAAGAAAGAACAAAGAGAATATTAGAAAGTCTTGAGTACAACAAGAAAAGCACCGAATTCATGATCGGATTTTATGAAAGTCGGATGATAGCCGGCAGTAGCTCAAGGCAAAGCCGTGCCGGTGAGAAAGATTGAAGAACTACGTGCAAGGCTTGAGCAGCTGGAGAAGGAGATTGAAGAAGTCAAAAAATTATGAAAAAATAATTGATTTCAATATGTATTTAATTAATTAGTTGTTTGGAATTATTATAGATATTCGTTAGTTATTAGAAAGTTTAGTTTTAATCTCTATTCTACTAGTTTAGACATTATTCAGGAATAAAAGTTATTCTGGTTTATCTTATCCTTCTATTTCTTTCTCCTCGCATTCATTCAGTAATCTTAGATTATCTAGGTAATGTAAGTCCGTTAATTATATTTAATATTTCAAGTTGAGTATTACTTTGTTTGGTTTCATGTTATAAAATAATTACGTGTATTGTTATTATATCTTAAAGTTGATGTGACTCTTAATAATTACACAAGTTCAAGCACCCCCTGCCTCCACTTCTTGGTCCACATTGTGACTATCATTCCCCCTTTTGCATATAAGTGAAAGAAAATGTTCTATACGAAAATTAATTATTACAAGCTTAAATAATTATAGGTCATGCTATAATGTGGTTAATTAAGCACTCAGCTACAATAAAACCAATTAAACAAAACAAACAAAACAAAAAAAAAATAAAAATTGCCACACGTCATTAATGGCTTGTATATATGTTTGCACCTCAATTATAATAATCAATGGATTAAGTATAACTAGAAAAATTTTGTTTATCTTGATCAGATAATTTACTCTTTAAAGTGTACTTAATCAGTTAATCTCAATGTTTGACACTCTAAACTTAAATTGAGAATTTGAATAGTTGCATTTTGTTATACGCAACTCTAATCTAAATGGCCCATATTACTTGCAAGGTTTATCTTCAATCATTATTTTTATAGTCCATGGTCCACACAATTATTTTCTCTCTCAAAGGTTGAATTCTAATCTCAAGGGGCCCCCACACCCAGCTCGACAGAGCGTTTAGGGATGTAAATTACGATGACTGGATGGTTCAACAAACAGTGCCAAATGTCGGTGCACACACTGCTGTGTAAGTTCGAACCTTGGTCTCTTCTCTCAAATACTATCTACTGAACCAGTGAGTTAAGTCCTTGCGAACCCACACAATTATTTTTTATATATTAAAAGTACATTATTTGAGTATTGAAAGTACACTATTTTATATATTATCAAATGTGTATTCAGTACAAATAATGTACTTTTAATATCTTAAAATATATCTTGTATTCATGATCCACACAACTATGTGAACCTTAGTTCACCTATCTAAGGAGCCCCAAGGCTCCACAAGTTCACGCATAAAAATTAAAACTTGTTGCCCATCTCGGTGGATGGGCAACATTGAGGAGCCGTTTCGGCTCCTCAGTTATTCAGTTATTTTTATTTTATTTTTAAATAGGGGTGTTTGGGGAAAATATTATTTTTCCAAAACGTTCATTGCAAACGCTGCTCTTTGCAGCATTTGCAAAAGCAGTTGCCTAATCAAACACTAATTTTGGCGGTTTGATATGGTAAACCGCCAAACATGGTGATCCGCCAAAAAAAATGATGGATCCGCCATTAACCAAACATGGCCTAAATCAAAGTGAGCAAAATTTTCAACCACTTAGGCACCAACATACCGAGTAAACCATAATATTTCAATCACGTACTATTGGCTATGAAGTGGGAAAAATTTGAAGATCTCTTTACTAACTAGAAAATTAAAGAACAAAAACAAAAACAAAAAAAAACATGTTTACTAGCACAATTTTCCATTCTGAAAATAAGAAACATTTTTTTCACTTTTCTAGAAAGTGGAAAACTATTAAAAACTATTTTCTAAATGAAAAATAGAATCATCTATCATTTATTTCGCTATATGTCATTGTACCCACATTTTACCAGTATCTATCTACTTACATATTTATTCATTACTATGATTACATTTATTTATCTTCTATCTTTTTTACTTGCATTACTTAATTAAACATAACTTATTTGCTTATGCTAAAAGTTAGACATTATCAAAATTAAAAATTGAATTCTATATCAATTTTTATATTTTAATTGAACTCAATTTGAAAAATAAATATTAGTAAATAAGTTTTTAAATAGAAAACAAAGAATGAAAACTAAAATAATTAGAAAACAAAAAATAGAAACACAATTCCTGGTAATAAACGGTCTTGAGATGACCACATGTCATCAATAGTTATTGTGTGGACCACAATTCAAAAATGACTTTGTTTTGAGTAAATAAAAAATAAAAAATCACGCAATTCACTGCAACATACATTTTTATAACTCATAATGTGCATTATTCTAAAGCATAATATACATTATTCTAATTTATAAAGTACATTGGCCCTGTTTGGTACGGTTAGCTGATTGTGTTAATTAGAAGGTATAACTAGTTGATAACATTAGCTGATTGTAGAAAAATATTTGGTAAATTAACTGTTAGCTGATAGCTTTTTAAATTTTAGCATTTTGGAATTGCAAAAAGCTAATTAAACAAACACTTGTATTGATATTTTAACTAAATCAAACAATTAATAGTGGTCAAACAAGTTAAAATTGGTCTATAAGCCAATTTTTTATCAAACAGGGTTATTCTCTTATCACATAACTTTCATTATTGTAACACATATACATTGTTTTAATTCATTGGACCAGGGTGTTGCTTCAACTGTAAATTTGCCCACATGTCATTGCTTAATTATGAACGGGAGGCCGGAAATGAGCTGTTAAGATATATATGATTTAAGGGCTTGAAGACATGAGCAGCCTGCGTCTCCAGCACATGCAAGTACCTCTTCAACAGGTGCACATACACGATCCAATCGCCATTGCAATGGACACTTGGCATCGGCATCACATATCCAGTTTGACCGCCCCATGGAAAATGGTAAGACCCGAAACCAGGCGCGCCCCACCCGAAGTCCACTTGCGACACCGGAAACTTAAGCCCAGACGACACCACCACGGCGGCTTCTTGCCCCTCTTCCTTACAGTAAACCCTCACGATCGCCTGTTCCGGCCTGTGCACTTCCACCCAGTCGATCAGCGCCAGGAAATGGGACTCCCTCGCCGCGTTCTCCAAGCACGCGTGCACCCTCTCCGCGACCCCACTCAGCGGCGTTGATCGGAGCTCCGTCACGCTCGCTTCGGAAAACGGAACCGAAAGGACGTTTCCGACGTAGCTTTGCATGGCGGAGGGAGAGGAACAGCTTTTCATCATTCTTTGCCGCCCGTCTACGACGACTCCTAGCCGGCATCTCTTCCCGTCGCCGCCGCCTTTGCAGCCTTGGGCGATGGTTTTCCAGAGGAAAGCGCTGAAAGACTCGAGTTTGCTCCGCCGTTGTCCGCCGCCGCTGGCCAGGGACTGGAGGAGCGCGATTTGGTCCGAGGGGACGTAGTAGATGCGGCTGATGAGGCGGTCTTCATCATCGTCGTGGATTTGCGGCGGGGGGAGGGAAGATCTCATCAAGTACATCTCATCTAGGGATGGGTAGTGGGAAGGAGGGCGGCGTGGATTGAGCAGAGATCGCCGGAAAGATGGGACGCAAGATGTATTGTTTGCAGTACGAGCGGTATGAGCCCAGGCCACCAAGAACATGTTTGCTGAGTGGGCATCGGCTACGCGGTGATCGAATGTGCATCCAACAACAAGCCCGCCGCATTTCAGTTCAGTCACCTGATCACCTCAGATTAAATCTAATCAATTTTGAGGTTCATAACAAAAAATAGAGAGTTAATAGTTTTTCTTGATTTAGTCATCAAATCAAATCTGTTTAATTAGGTCATGGACTTTTATATCGTTGTCTAATTGAGTACATCCTGCAGTGTTATTATCAAGCATTAAATTAGGTAAAATCATTATAGTTAAAAATTAAATTAGGTAAAATTACTGTTGACTATTTGGATATTAATAGATGTGAAATTATCAAACTATGTTAATAAATAACTCAGTTAGGTAAAATCATCACTTCAATTAATCACAAAATTAAAAGATATTTAGCACTAAATTAAAAAAAAAAATCATTATAGCCGTCTAGGACGAAATTGGATATTTATACTTCTTCTGTCCCATTTTATTTATCTAATTTGGTTAATAGGACTTGAAGTGATTTTTAATTCAATTTTCATAATATTTAATTTAGTATACAAATTACATTAAAGAACTATTAAACACATAAATCAAATTTAAAAATATTAAAGAAAATCAGTGAAAAAAGAAAAAATTGTTTGACCAATAAATTATAAATAAAAAAAAAAAATGAGAGATGAAATATATTAACTCAACTTATTAACAATAGGTAGGTACTCCGTTTATCCCAACTTTTAAATCTTATTTGTGTTTGGTTTAATAAAGAAACAGCAAATTATAATAATGTCATTTTTCAATTTTCCCTCTTTATATTCTTAAAAGATAGTAAATAATAAATTGCGAAAAGTAAAAATTGCTAATTAACCTTTTCTTAAAGATCAAAAAAAAAAAAAAGATAAAGGTCAATGTCCCGATTTAGTATATTTTTTTCAATTTAGTCTACAAATTCGACTAACAAAGCTTTGTGGACCGCGGTCCACAGTATAATTACCGGGCTAGGGCTAGCTTGGCTTGTAATATGGACTAGGCTAAGTCATTAATTTTTTTAATGACCGGCCCATGTTCTAGGCCCTTTAGAAAAACCATTATCTATTTCAAATTTAAAAACCTTTTGGCAAATTATGCTTTGCATCCATATGCACCATGCATGGTACATACATATACAAAAATAATGTCGTTTTATTAAAAACGCACGTCTCACTTAAAAAAAAAATTCAATTTCAATTCCCAGCAGCAACATTATATTATGCATAATTTGAACTATTTCAGAATCGATGAACTAAAATTTCAGAATGAATCAACTAAAATTTCAGAATCGATGAACTAAAAATCCAGAATCTATGAACTAAAATTCCTGAATCTATAAACTAAAATTCCAGAATGAATGAACAACATAATGCTGTTGAGGGGAATCGAAACTGAATTTTTTTTAAGTGGAATGCGCGTTTTTAATAAAACGGCGTTGTTTTTGCATCCATATGTACCATACATGGTGCATACGGATGCACAACATAACTATTGTTTTCTTACTATTATTTGTGATTTGTAAATTTATTTTTATTTAATGTTACACTATTGATTCTTGATTTCTTGTATAGTTTTTTAAAAAATAATTTTAATTTGTAAAATAATTTATTATTATTATTTCTAATCTATTATAAAGATTGATTAGTTTCTTTAAAACTTTTTCGAAGGTTTCTTTTAATTTTGATTTTATTTACATAGATATGAACTATTATAAAAAATATGTCAATAAATAATTTTTAAATTGTATATAAACGATATAATAATAAAAATAAATGTAAATAATAAAAAATATTGATTATTATTTTTAAATGTACTTGTATTCTTGTAATGTTTCAAAGAAATAATTTTTTTAAGTTGCAAAATATAATTTAAATATGTAATTACATAAATAATAATTTATATATACTTGATCCAAAAATTTAATCGTACTCTGGCCAACTTAGTCCAAATAGTAAGCGAGTCAACAGAAGGTCAGGCCGAGGCAACTCAACCCCAATTGTTATACCATGGAATATTGTTTATATTGCATTGTGAATCTGATACAAAAACTGTGTACTTTCAGTTAACACATTTTGTACCTACAGTTAACAGTTTCTGTATATGTAAACTAATAACTTGATAATTTTTGGACACATAATATAATAGCTACAGTTACAGAAACTATCAACTGCAAGTACGGAATGTATCAACTATAAATACATAATCTCAAGGTTATTTTCAACCAATATAATATGCTAACTCTATATACAGAAACTATCGACTGCAAGTACAAAATGCACTAATTATAAATACAGAATCTAAATGTTATTTTTTATCCAGAGTCTATAATACAAGATAGACCTTAGTCTATGGTATAATTTATCACTCAAGCCCACCCTTTCACACATCTACTTTATATAGGTATACCAAATAGAATAAATTATTATTTGTGAACTCAGAAATTAGGTTAGAATCGGTGACTCGAGTTTTAACAATATTAATACACAAGTTTTTAAAAATTATAAATTATTTGTACCATATATTACGGGCCTAAAAATCAAAGCGCACTTCACCTTTATTATGTACCAAACCGACAACCTTAATAACTCAAACCATATTACCCTACTACATATTCTATTAGTTTATATAAATATCTCTTCATTCTATGGTACGTATGGTGAACGTTCATTTCATACCAATATAAATTTAAGTCCTCGAAAGCGTAGCTAAACTCGTACATTCCCATTGCATTAATAATCGTTTGCTCATTGCCCCCATGATAAAAGGTGAGAAGTGATAGATGTATTTTATGGAGTATAATTTTTGTACTTGTATAAATTTTATTTGGTAGAAAAAAGTGAATACATAAAAATAGTAGTCCATTTTATTTTTTAAATTAATCATAGCATAACACATCACTAGGAAGTAAAAAATGGAGTAAAAAGTATGACTAAATGCATTATTACTCTACAAAGGCCTTGTGTTAGGCCTTCAAAATAATTTTTTTTAAAAATGTCATCATAATTAATAAGTGAATATGGAGTTAAAATGAAAATGCTATTTTCATCATAATATAACTTTAATCTTTGGATTTCATGAATTAATGATTCCACATTAGTTGAAAAGAAAATTAATTGTTGTATCACACGGGTTTAACTCAAATGGTTCAATAAGGATATGAGAGCAATGTTTGAACCTCAATGGTGCCACTGTGGAGATTATGTTCAAAGTGGACAGATCCCCTTATGCGCACAGACATTTATTATTGTCTGCTAAATCATCGAGTCACCCGAGTCAGGGTGAGGGGTTCAACCTTTTGGGAGAAGAAAAAAATTAATTGTCCAGATAAAAAATGTAAGGTAAAAAAGAAAAGATAACATCCATTCTTAATAAAATTAAGGTGCAAAGGGTGTATATATTTACTTGAACAGAAAGCACACCCGCTTTCCGGTAGTAGTGTTATCGGGGATCAACTTTCCATGGACAGAAACATCTGGGCGAAACAGATCCAAATTCTTCATTTCAACATCTGCGTAAGCGTGGTTGAAGTTCACCCCACGGTTGTTGCAGTGAAGCTCCGGCTCGCCATGGCCGTTATGGACCACCTCTCCACAAAATGGGTAGAAGGACTCCAGCGTCTCAGCCAGGGCTTTCTTAATAACTCCCACCATTTTCTCCGGCGGCCTAAGACTAACGCTGCAGCTATCATTCATGGCGGCCATGCTATTATTATTGTAGTAGCAGAAGAAAACTCCGAAATCTAATGGCGGGATTAGCAGGTCTAAGTTGGACATGGGCAACCAGTGCTCGTACGCGCCAGTCTTGCCTTCACCACTTCTCGCTCTTCATCGTCACCACAAAATCGCAGTTATTGTCTGCACAATCCGGCATGTTTATGTCTTTTGTTGAATTCATCGGATTCTTGAATGCCCTGATGATTCTTGATATATGTTGGTATATATATATGGAGAAGGTTAGTATATATATATATATATATATACTTGCCACCTTGGGTTGGGTTCTCATCAGCGGCTGCAGATCAAGCTAAAGTGAACAAGAAAGAGAGAGAGATCAGACATCAGATTAGATATGATGATATGATATGCAACCCTTTGGCCCCATTCTATTATAGGCTCAAGCAAAAATATTGTATGGGATAATTGAAAATAATTAAATGATAATTTTGAATTTTTGTAAATATATAATTTTTTATTTAAAAAAAAAAAAAAAACATTTTAGAATAGATGTGGAGTAGTGCATATTCAGACTTAACTTCGATCGGGTCCCTGTATGACAATCCAAAAAAAAAAAGAAGCTAATAACAGCGGTTGGTGGAGGCTACTAAGGGTTAAGTCCATCACCATGTAGCTAGGGGATCATTGTTCGAAGGCCAGTAAAGAACCAGGTCCAGTATTATATGTGAAGGTATAAAGAAATAAAGTTGCACATTCACTACTAGCTATATAACTTTTTGGCTTAGCTGTAAGCATTTGATCCTAACACTTGATATCAATGCCAATAGGGGTGTGTGTTTCAAGATTCGATCGCTTCATTTTTTTCGATTTTGGTATTAAAAAAATGATACCATTCGGTTTAACAGTAGAGTTTGGTTCGGTTTGAAAAAGTTCAGTATCCAGTTCGATTTAAAAACCCAATTTAACATCCTATTTTCCAAACACACTACAATCAATACATATTCACATAGTCCAAATCCAAAGTAAACATTATATAACAAAATAGCAATCTAAAGTTCAAACACATAAGTATTAATTACCAAACATCAGTTGGTTTTTTCCTCAACCGATTCTTCAGTTGGTTCACTTGGAATTTTTGCTGACAAGATGAAGAATCATCTATTTGTATATTTAATATTTGGATAACAA
>VALG01001016.1:3816-20290 GCA_009835305.1 Ipomoea purpurea
AATAGTTTTTATATATTTTTTTATTGATTTGAGTCGGTTGATGCGCTACCTCAACTCAACGGCGTTCAGATCCCACAATGCGGCACGGGAAACTGATATCATATATATATATATATATATACTATATATATAACTAATATATATACAGTGTTTAATATACTAACTATATATACCTAAGCATATTAGAGATGGAGAGAGAGAGAGAGAGAAAATTTCAATTTTGATCCACTGACTATTGGGTTTGTGTTAGATTGTCACTTGACTATCAAAAATGTTAATTTTTGTACCTCGACTATGCAATTTTTATCATTATTTGGGGTCACGCGGCCAAATTACCCACAGGTCATTTTGACGCGGCAAAAACTTAAGTCAACATTTGTACTAAATTGTATAGTGGGTAAATGTTTTTCGTATTCCTTCTGATTGAGAAATTGAATTGAAGAAGAATGTCGACGAAGCGAAGAAGGCCGACAGGCGTCAAGAAGGAAAGCGGCGACGGCGGCAAGTAGGCGATTCGTTCGTCTCTAAGGGCGGATGTTTGCATTTCGTTAGATTCTGGTGTTGCTATTGCTATTTTTGTGCCTTTGAGGAAGGGAATATTCACGGTTATGCTTCTTTTTCGTATCTGCTTTTCAAGTTTCATCCTCCCCTGTTTTATCTGTTCCGAAAATATATTGTATTTGAAATATATTTTTGTTTTCTTCAGAAACTTCTATGCCCTAAAATGACGATTATTATTTTTTTACAAATTGTGTTTAAGCTAATCTGATTTCATTGTGTTGGGGAAGGTGCAGAGGATGTGAAGGTCAGAAGGTAGAGCTTAGGCACAACAAAAGACTATTTTATAATATATACTCACTGAAATTGGAAATTGATATGTGAAGATGGGTGGACTGGGAGGAGTAGAGGTGACCGGATTTCAAGAAGGAACAAGAAAGAACAGAAAAATACTTTTTACCCCTTACAATTTTAGTACAAATGTTGACTTAAGTTTTTCGGCCACAAATTACCGATAATTTGGCCGTCGTGACCAAAATTGATAGAAATTGCATAGTCAAGGTACTAAATTATCATTTTGATAGTCAAGTGTTGAAATTACAAACCCATAGTCAATGGACCAAAATTGAATTTTATCTCTCTCTCGTCCTCTCTCTCTCGTCACTCTCTCTCTCTATATATATATAATAATAATATATATTATACTATAGTATACTATATATATATAACTATATATATATAGAGTAATTTTTGTATAATATATATAAATATAAAAAATAGAGTATTTATATTTGCAGAATCGGTTAATTATGAAGTGTTAAAATATGGGGATATATATAGGTATTAATGCTTAAAAATTCAATTTTGTCTTGAATTTCAAAACATCCATAAACAAAAAAATAAAACCAAAAATATTTTTGTTTTGAATATACGGACCCCCCGTAGTTAACGGATCAAACTATCATAGTTAATTCCTAAAAAATTCAGATACACCAACAGAGTTTTAACTTAGCAAAAATGCGTAAACGACGCAAATAGAAGTAACTCGTAAAAATCCATAAGTACCGAAGTTCAATATGGTAATAAGTGAAATAAAAATAAGACTCTTTACGAATTACGGTCAAATAAACATAAAGAGAACTTTACATATATATTAATACATGGTATAATTTCAATTGAAAATTTGTTGGTTTATTGTATATGGTTAGTGTATATATATATTTGAATCCTAGAAGACAATAATAGATAAATATAGATGTGGAAACAAAAATATGAGAGGAAATAGCAGGGATATATATATATATAACTTACAAGCAATCTAAATAGGAAATAAAATATAAAATTATGTCGACAATATAAATAATAATAAAAAAAATAAGAAGATAAAAATAAAAATATAAATGAGAAATAGAATATAATAAAAAATAAAAAAAAAAAAAATATAAAACTAAATAAAATATATTATAATAAAAATATACAATTCTTGACGTTTTGCTTACCATAGGCCTATAATGAAATTATAGACTATATTAGGGTTCACGACACCCCGCTATGGGATAATAGGTATGACTCAGTACTGCTCTTTAGGAAGAAGTGCTAGCGCATCTCGGTTCGAGTCCGTAGTGAGCGGCCATACCGTTACTTTCAAAAAAGAAAATAGACTTCATAGATCTTATAAGGAATCAATTCCGATTTCCTTTTTCAAATTCTTTATCTTAAGTTAATCAGAGGGGCTAGACTCTTCGTTGTTTATAAAGCTTTTTTATTGATATTTTCAACCTGTTAGAGGCATATATAGAATTTCCAAGTGCAATACCTTCATATTTGGTTTTACCTTTCGATCATTTTAAGGCGGTTTTTAATGACAATTCATTTGATAATATTCTTGTTTTAGTCGACGCCGGAAATGAATAGTAAAACCTATAATTATGAGCGTGAGGTTTATATTAATGTTCATGCGTGCAGATAAATAGGGGCATGTATATGATGTCGCCCTGATTTTTTCTGTATTACCTAACGGATTATTAATGTGCGTGCAATGTTACTCATTGATGTTCTCGCGACATTCCCACTAAGTCGATTTTAGTGTACTTTAATATGTGTAATCTCAAGTAATCCTATTTTCCTTTCATGGAGTTTCGGCTCTGATGCTTCAATATCATTATATTCCGTATTCTCACAAAAAGAGAGTAACATTAAATGTTTTAAGCTAATAAATTGATTCGCGCGCATAGACGTCGTATTTTTTTACCCAAGAGAGATTTTATCGTGTGCTCTACTGAAGGTCAGGGTCTTTTAACAGGAAAAAACTAAAAACAATCACCGCACTCATTCTATATATACGCGCCAATAGCTTCTCTGTCGCTTATAAATCCCGAGTGGTTATCAATTCCTTGACATCTTAATGTATTTGGATTGATGCTGTGAATTATTTCAGTACGCGTACCCTATGCAGCCCTTTTAATGCGGATCATTATTGAGATTCAGCAGTAGTCACTTTTCTGGTCATGACATTTTCGAATATAACGAAATGCATATAAGTGACTTGCAACCACACAGCAAAAACATTTGGGCACACCAGCTAAGTGGGGTGCGAAACTATTTCGTTTGTTTTTGTAACTGAGTCACTTTTTTTATTTTCTCGGTGGCAAAAATCAGTTTTCAAATAGACTCTTTTTAATTCAATCTCAACTAGCTACCAGCCATTTACCGGCGCATACCCCAATTCTCAATTCTCATCAACTTTGGAAGGTGATCTTGGGGGGAGGAGGGCGGGAATTTCTCATTCGTTCTAACTATAGGAATGGGAGATTTTCGGGGGAGGCCGTAATGGGCATAACGAAGCGTGGGAATCTTATATCTCTCTCAACCCATAATTTTCTGCCTGCATTTTACCATTCATGAACATTATTATAAAAACCAGGCACCATTAAGGAACAACATCACAACACATTAGTACAAATCTCACGCACATATACAGTTTTTCTTTTCAATTTGTTTTAAAAGATTGTAATACAAATCGCGGGGTTCAAACCATGTTCTTTGTTGCACTTGAAAGTTAATTAATTAAACTTTAAACGTATCTATCAATTCAAACCTAGTTTAAAAGTTTGTTTCATGTACGAAGTCGTGTCTATATTACACATTATTGTGTTTGTGTCATTTTGTTAACATCTAATTTTCCATAAATTGCCAGGTTTACTGGTGTCTACTAATCAGGATGATAAGTTTTCTACTTTTCTCACTTCTATCTTAAATTATGGGATAATTCTTAGTGGTTGAATTATTATACTATATTACATAACAAACTCTATATATCGATTTTTAAATATTCTTATATATTACGAACAATTCCCATTTCGGCTATCGCACGGTGAAAATACTTAGTTACATAATAATAAATGAAAACAATAAAATTTGAAATGCCCTTTAAACTTTATTAAAAAAAAAAATTAGAAATTTCATGGGAAATATAAAATAATAAACAAAAGGAAAAAGTGTCAAGTAAACTCCTGAACTTTACTTAGAAATCAATTAGGTTATTGAACTTTTAAAAATTACAATTAAACCTATAAACAAGTTATTTTTGGAGCATTGAAACTTAGAAACCGTTTGGTGATCTGTAATTATTGGTCACTTAGGTTCCCCGCAATCTTCAGCCAACTCTTGGCGAGTCTCCGACCGATTTCTGGCGGCAAACACCGATGACCGAACCAGTCGCCAATCGCGTTTAAAGAAGGAGACAAGTTAGTTGCCTTTTCCAGCGAGAGGAATATGATAATGAATAGATGTGGTGCAATATTATTCAAACAAATTCATTTTTTGGTTTATAAAAAATTTACCTTATCTGTCTAGTGATACGAATGTGACACTATAAAATATTTTAAAGCAAATTCCACCTACTTGCGTCATTTAGATATTTTGATGTATCTCTCACTTCTAGCTATATATAAAATTGGGTGTAGTATTTATTGTTAGAAGAACCTCAATGGTGAAATTTTTTTATTTTAAAGTTTTTTTGTGTCAAGTAGAATTTGAAAATAAAATATTTTAAATTTACGCGGTAATATCTTTCTTTCGCGGAATCAGCATTTGTTATAATTAACAAAATCAAAAGAGTTCCCTCGGCTTAGCATCACCTGACTTAATTAATGTTATGATTAAAGACATAATATAGAGGTTCAAAAACACTAGAAACATGAATAGGAAAAAAAAATCATGATGATGAAACTATGGAAGGTAAGGTCCAAATGATAGAGTATGCGCGCATAAAGACTAAGGTGTGACTGATGGATTGATTGCGCAACATGCGATTTACCTCTACAGGTCCTATGAGCTTAGGGTTGCTATCGAAACTGAGATCACCTAAAGAAATAAAAAATTTAAAAAAAAAAATTCATAAAGAAGTAGAAGCAAGATGAAAATGGTGAATCCGAATTCCCAAACTATAATACTCATTGAAAACCAATTTGTGTTATTCAAACTCTGGTCTGGTATACATCAACTTGCTATCTCCTCAACTACATATGCCAAACAACATAATAGTTGTAAAGAAAATTCATTATAGCAACTAGAATATGGAACTATGGACTCTTGATCATTCTCCCAAGTCCCAACTACAACTTAATGATCTCTTAGATGTCGGTCACAACAAAAATTATTTACACCATTTGTCTCAAAAATTGCAGCAAATGTATAAGTACCCAGCTCCTGTAACCAATGTCGGGGAATACTAGCAAAAGGTAATCGGCATTGTTCTTCGTGCCAGCAGCAGCCAGTATCAAACTTGGCCCATATAAAGCTTGTGAACTGGTGCAATTATAAAGACTTGGACTTGAACACCCAGAGGATTCTTCTACTAATGCTCATCACTATTGTCTTGTACTTTGCTGGATAGTTCTTTATCAATCATTTCTGTTGCAACAGCTTCTCCCTAGAAATTTAGTTTTCATCAGTTTGACTAGAAACTTGTTCACGATAAGAATAATAATATAATACAAGTCATACCTTTTCCCTCGTTTCATCAAGATGTTGGTCACTCCGACTGTAATGTTCACTAGTCTCTTGATCATCTCTCCTTTGATTTCAGGCTAGTAGTTTTCACCATTCACAACACGACAATTTTCAGAATGAGTAGAGTTGCTATTGTTAGACACTGAATCTCCATTATGTGATACAGCGCGACTACTTACTTCCCTCTCAACTAAACTAGCCTCTTCCTTGTCTTCTCCTGCAGTCAGATTAGTTTCTCTATGAGCCGCCTCTTCTTCTATCTTTTTCGCTTCCTCCATTGCCGTCTTCTTCTAGCTTCCTTCTTCCTTTAGTTGCTTAAACCTGGAAAAAGCAATTACTATATAAGTATGAAACAAAGTGTTAGGATCAAGCACTTACCACTACGGCACTACGCCAAAAGCTATAACTAATAACGAAGGCGCCATCACATTTCGGAGAAGCAGGGTGCTGGATTTGGCACTTCGAACCCGTGACCTGGCCTCTGATACCACTAGTTAGGATAAGCTCTTACCACTACGCCAAAAGTTATAACTAATAGCAAAGGCACAACTTTACTTCCTTACAGACCGCCATCACATTTTCGAGAGGCAGAGTGCTGGACTTGCCCTTCACCGGCCTCTGCCCAAAAATCCCCCTAGGCCCTAGCCACCAATTGCTGGACTTGGCCCTTTACTGGCCACCGCCCAACACAAAGCATTCACCAAGTTATTAATGAGTTACTATAAAGCTCATGATTATCTAAAACCTTTCACCAGGACGAGGCCCTCCTGAAGTTATGTTTTCGTCTTTACTTCTGAGCTATAGGTGCTTCAGATAAAGAATTCAATACTTTGGGTTGTTCTTTCCTGACGTATCATCCTTTAATTCCTTTATTGGATTTTTAGCACCCCCCAATTTCTGAAGCCAAACCTGTTGACCAGTGCTTAGTATGTTGTTTGTGAGCCTGCATTAAAAAAAGTTCATTTTACTTCATAATTTGCCGGTTCACTCGTGAGTAAGAAAAAAATTAGGGCTGAAGGCTAAAATAGTTTCCAAATTAATGAAGATAAATAAAAATATAAGCAAATTCCATAGCACAGATTCAAAACATAATGCAGTTGAACTACTTACCAATATAGGCTTAGACCAGAAGGTACTGAAAGGGAAAAATAACCAATCATCAATGGCAAAAATTTAGTTATTGCTTGGGAGTTCTTCAGGTTTGGATCATTGCTCTGGAAAAAAAAAAAAAATAACAAAAAGAGTCAGAAAGAAAGACAAAAAGGCATTAGACTATAAAAATTTGCTTCAATTTGTCATGAGTATGTTGAGGTTCAATGACAGGTCTGCAAAATATAGCAATTGGACATTGGACAATGCTATATGCCCCTAAAAAAACCACTCCGACTGTTATAATTTAAGATTGGGCTAAGGTCACTCAATTGGGCTATAATGCACATGGGTCAAAACACACTAAAAGATTGAATCCAACCAATTAGCTAGTCTAACTCATGGCCTTATAAACCCATATGTTCTCTCTTATTTTATAATGTGGGACTCTTAACATTGACCACACAAAAATAGCCACATCAAGGAGTGGCAAAAATTGTGTGGTTTTTGTAAGGGTAGGAAGCATTATACTGATTATTAATAGTTCAAAATAGGTGAGAATTCAAAGCCAAAAATGGAATGAAAGCAATACTTGATTAATATGTAATCAATAAAAAGAAAGGATGGTTGCTGCTTCAACAGGAAGAATACCACATGTATTTCCTCTTTCAGGCATCCCAAAATATAAAAAAAATTGTAACTTCCAATCAAACAAACCTGTGGTGGTTGCATGATTTGGACGGAGATGTATTGGGAGATAACAAGCAGCACAGGCAAGACAAGATAAGCCAAAGTATCTGACCATCCAAGAGGGGGGTGACCATCCTGTAAAGAGATTGCAATATAATAATACATAAAGATAGAAGTGACTGAAATCAAGCTGTAAGAAGAATGAGGCAGTGAATCACGTAATTTACTTGATGAATTTCGGGTAAGAGAAACAAGGGACGAAAAATAAATAAATAAAATTCCCCCTTCCTCCGAAGAATCTCAATGATATTTGTGGTTAGAGAAAGCCTAGATTGAACCATTGGCAGCAATAACTGATAGAAACAAGCCAATCCCAAAATGCAGAATGTAATATATCAATTAAAGCATGCAATTATTACAATTAAATCAAGACCAGTGTGACTGTGAGAGAATAATATTAGTTAAAACAAGTGCATAAACTAATTGGCCACCCACCAAAAAAGAAAAAAAGAGCAAAGAGAAGGAGAGATGCCACTTAAACCAAAGAAGAAGAGGTCCAAAGCATCTTAAAGCCACAACAGATTCAACAAGAGAGGAAAATATAGTAAGTGACTAACAACAAAAGGAAAAAGCCAAGAGGTGCCACTTCCAGTTTGACGAGCAGCAGCAATTGTTGTCGGACCAGCCAGTGAGGGTATCCAGAAGAAGCCTTCTGTAAGGAGTCCCTTAAAAATAAAAACTCCTAGTTAGATACAACATTGCTTAGTGAGACATTGAGACTACATAAGAACACCCCAATACCAAGTACCAACCCAGCACCATTACAAAAAGATCAAAATAGCCAAAGAAAGAAAAATGGCCTCTACCTCATTGGCAACATTAGAAAGGGCTCTGTACAGCCCAATCCATATAGGAATAGTAGCAAGCGTTGGCAGACACCCTAACAACAAGAGAGGTAAAAGATATCAAGCGTAGGAATTTAAAGCATTGAAATTATCAAACAACAGAAAATAAAAAATGAGACTGAGATTATCTATTTTCATGTGGCATGCATGTAGATATGAACTCTTAAATCTATGCAAAACTAAACAAGTGCAATACTTTATACTAAGCACCTGCCAATGGGTTTATGCCAGCCAATTTATATAAGCGGGCAGTTTCGAGTTGAACTTTCTCCTGCAATAGAGAGAAATTTAATAAACTATGTCAGTAAAAGAAAATTTTCACTGTTGATGAAATGGATGAATTCACAGACAATTCAAGTGCTGAGCACAAGCCCGCCAATAACAAATAATCAAAGGAGAGGAACTGGGTGATTTCTAAACTTTAATATGACCCAGAGCACTAATCAAGGATTTTCAAAGAGCATCTGATTTCGCAATTGTTCTGGGGTCAACAGCAAATTGCAGGTGTTTTGGACCTTCAGTGAACCATAAATTATCTTTGGGTTAAAAATTTTAGGAGCACTTCTCTATTTAGAATTCACCTATTATTGCATAATAGACATGTATAATGCTAATATTTAGTTTAATGAGAATGAAAGGAAAAGATATGTTAAGGTCAGAAACCACTAACCTGATCACCACCATAACGTTCCTGAATAGCCTTTATTTGGGGAGCCAAAGATCTCATTGCCATTGCAGATTCCACCTATTGAAGACTTAAAAAGCCAGTAAGAAAAGTTGCTATCCTATTGTTAGAAAAATTAATTTGCAAGCAAGCTAAAAATACAATAAACCTTGCAACAGGAACTAACCTGCTTCTTTGTCAGAGGGAAAGTGACAGCTTTACTAGTACAGTAAGTAGTATAATTGCAAAACCATAAGCTAGGGCACATGAAGAGTAGAAAGCCCATCCTTTCAGCACCTGAAAATGAAGCATCATCCTTATTAATTTCTGAAAGAATGGAGCATTGAGAGAAGAGAGTCAGAGAACCCTTAATAAATGAAGTTTGAAGTACACCTTAAACATGTCATCAAGCAGTTCGTGATTGATTACTGAATTGCTAAAAGATTGATCAACCCAAATATAGCTCATAATACAAAAATTATCAATTTCTTCAGCAATCCAGTATTACTCAATGCAACCTTTAATGTCCTTACAGCTAAACAGTATTGGAAAACTTGATTCCTTTGAACACATTTATTATTTATAGGAAAAATTGAAAGTTATGCCCCTCCATAATATGTCAATTATCAGTGGTGTAAATGTTGCCCTTCAATTTTCAAAACTGTACATATATTGCCCCTCCCACATATATTGCCCCGCACCGTACGGGAGGAAAACTGAGGGTAACATTTAACCACTAATAATTCACATTAATAATTGACATATTATAGAGGGCCATAAATTACAATTTTATTTATATATAGATCCCAAACTGAAATTCTGCAAAATACCAGCTTTCCAACCTGATGAGAGGAATCTAAGAACTAGAATCCTATAAAGCGTGGAGTATCAATCAAAATAATATTTTTAAACTTTTGCAAACCTTCAAAACTGCCTCCATCGTATTGGCGATTCCAGATAGCCAGTCACTATTCTGTTTAGCGGTCTCTGCAGTAGCAGCAGCTGAAACCGTATCCGGGGAACCCGAAACCGCAGCATCAGCGATAGTATACAAGACCCCCTCAACTCGAGCAAATAAGTTCTTCATTACTACCTCAGCATCTTCCGGGTCTGGAAATGGAACCTGACCCAGTCCGAACCGTGCCACGCCCAGCGTGCCCCGTAGAAAGGGCTTGTGAGGTGGAAGATTTCGGAAATGGGTCCGGGTAGGAATTGGGGCTAGGGTTCTAGTTTGGCATGGAAATGGTGATAGGATTATCTTGGGTCCGAGTGAGAGCACAAAAGTTCCCATTTCTAGTGTAATTTGATTTGAATCGGATTCTTTTGTCTTTCGAGCTGTAAAACCCTAAATATTCCGGAATGAATTGGATTCGAACAAGAAACTGCTTCTTCTCCGAAATTTGACGAAGGCTAAGACGAATGTGGAATTTAGTCCAGAAGTCGCGGAGTCAAAGGGAAAGAGAGGAAAATCTTTTTAGTTCATTTGTGAAATATCTTGAATTTGCATGTGGAAGACAGTGAAGAAGAGTCTTCCGGGATTGGGAAGTAGAAAATTTCTGAAAACTAATCCTAAAAATAAAAACCGGCTTGGTTAACATGAATTTATGATGAGTTTTTTTTTTTTTTTGAATGAATAATGAGAGATTATGGAGTAATAATCTAAATCAAATACATAGAGTCTTAATATTTCTTTTAAACACGGGATAAACTAGTAACATGTAGTTTGTCTTTAAGAAAAAAAAAAAATTTAAGACTAGGTAGAACTTTAATAAAAATATCAACAAGTTGATCTTTAGTCGAAATAAAATGAACTTGAATATCTTTAGAAGTCACTATGTCTCTAACAAAATAATAGTCAATCTCACATGTTTGGTGCAGGCATGGAAGATCAGATTTGCAAACATATATGTAGCTCCAAGATTGTTACACTACAACTTAGGAACATGAATATTTGGAGCATTAATCTCACGCAGCAATGATAAAATCCAAATCACTTTAGCACAAACATTTGCTAGCGAGATTTATACTCAATCTCATTAGAAGATCTAGCAATAGTTTTTTTGGTTCTTATAAACTCAAGATACAAGATTGGAACCAAGAAACACAACATAACCACTAGTTACTTACGATCTTCAAGACAGTCAACCCAATCAGAATCAGAAAACGCATGAAGATCACTTGACACTGACTTTCTTATACGCAAATCATAAGTAATAGTCCTTTAACATACCTCAATACCATGTTTCAATTATTCTCAATGCGAGATCGTAGGAGCAGCATATGTTGACAAAGTGATTGACTGCAAAGGATAAGTGAGGTTGTGTGACTGTGAGATATTGCAACGCCCCAGCCAGACTCTTGTTACTGAGTAGAATCATTATACAAATCTTCATTGAGATGAACAGATTTCAAAACAAAATAGGAGTAGCCAATGGTTTACAGTCTGTCATGCTAACACAAAGGCAAAATCCTACGAATAGTAAAATAATGACACATCAGACTTCAATTTCATGGGAAAATACCAAGTGTAACGTGAATAATCATCCACAAAGATAACAAAATAACGATAACCACTAGAGGACAACAAAGGGGTTAGACCCCATGACCAATTTTTAGATTTTTGTGACCCTGTTCTACTACTACTACTACTACTACTACTACTACTACTACTACTACTATGTATACCGGGCACCCAAGATATGTGGGCTGGAGTACGAGGATGCATATAAAACGCACTCTTTTGAAAACTCACTAATTGCCCCGGTATCTCCTCATAATCTTTTAGTGCTGAGATGACCTTTGTAATTACCCCCAGCCTAGCTGTGCTAAAAATAATCAATGTCTTGCATAAGCCAAATGATGAATATGTGGTGATACCCGCGGTTGAGTGAACCGGGGCACCCGTGCAATCATCATAACTCGGGCTAGATAGAAACGGAGAGAACCCTCCGCCGAAATAACAAAATAAGGTCGGGGACAAGGGATCCCCTGACTAAGCTCCTCTAGAAGATGTAAAAAAAACCCTCTTTCACTCCCTTTACAATAAGAGTACAGACATTCGACACAGCAACGATACTATATCAACCAAACCTCATGAACCCTAGACGACGCATTACTCAGACGTCAGGAAGAACCAAGAGACTCGTCATATTCTTTGCATGTCGAGCTTACATATCCTTGTTTTGTCGGTTAAGCAGTGGCACATCTCTGAGGCAAAAGCACATTATCCGTGATAGAAGCCCTCCAACGAAACCGCTCTGCTGCAGCGACAGCACACGAGGTAAGAATCGTGGGCATCCGAACCTACCATGAGATTCGTGAACCACCATGAGGTAAAGTCTGTCCTTTTCATTACCTATTTATTACGTAGTGGCCGACTTCGGGCCCTTAAACTAAACCACGATCAGAACTGTAACCGACCCCATGCGTACAGAAAATCCTGACCTGGCCCTGTTAAGAAAAGAAAAATGCTGGATTTCTAACGTCAAAATGTCTCGGGCGCGGATTATGATAAATCCAGTCGAAGAGCTCAGCGAAGAGGTGGGATATAAAGGCGTCATCGCCTGAAGTCGTATGAGGTCGTTCAACGACCTGCGCCAGGCCCCTGAGACATCAACGCCTTCCAGCTCAGAAAGCTCGTCTGGCTCGAGCGTGTCAAGCAGCGGAGTGGAGCGATAGTGGACCTCAACGAGGCGGTGCCCGTCCCCAACTGAAAACCGCCCGGAACACCCACGAGGGTCGATTGAGCGTAATACCAAGACTTCACTCTAATAGTGACAATCGGGAAGTCACGTCGAACCGAACCGGAAGAATGAACCAGTTCGCCCGACCAACCAGACCAGAGTTCATTTTCCTTGAATACGCGAAATGCGTCGAGCAGCAGGAGTCTTGCTGACAACCGGTGAAGCGGCAAGGATCGCCGCGAGGCTCAGCGGTCAGGTACAATTTGATACCCGACGACATTTGGGGAACATAAAGGAGCGGCATCAAGGTAAAGGGATCGGGATGCATTATGATTCGCTGCAGGCCCTGATCACGTTCCCCTTCTCCACCCTCTTGACGCGTTCCTGGGCCACTATCGGTATTACCTGCCCAGATATTGTAACACCCAATTTTCATAACCAAATTTTCCTCACAATTATTCTTTCTTAATTGAAAAATTCACTAATTACATAGCGGAAGCATTAACTAACCAAAAGAAATGAGGGTTACCCACGCTCAGGTATCTCTCTTATACCCAAACACTAAGCTAATAATACAACTTAAATTGAAATCCAAATTCAACTTAATACATAAACTGCAAATAACATTAACACAATTTACTCTCAAAATATCAAATCTCCAATGAGTCAATTTAATTCCTGCTCAACTTGAATTCTCTCAATTTCTTTATCCATGTTCACCTGTAAAAATTATTTGACACAAAAAGATAGAGAATAGACAAAAATTAGCATAAGCTAAGTAAGTTCCACTTCAACCCCGTAAAATATAGGCTAGGATTTTATATTTTTAAAAGCTCATATAATTTTATTCTTTTCCAAAATACATGTGGAGTTATACTTTTCCTTGTATAGAGAGTTATATATTTATAAATGGAGAAATTAACAAATCTCATCAAAATCCACACAGAATCTGGACTAAAACATTATGTGCAACACCCAGGGGATTCCAAGCACTGGGTATATATGATCCAAGTATCAGGTTTTCCTGCCTGCTACCACACAAAAATTTTGGAAACTGGATCATAACCTAAAGTGATACACCTCATGGGATTTCCAAGCCCAATGAGTGGTAATTAGTCCCAGTGAACAGTACTCACATTTACTGAAACCTCACAATATTTATTTCGTAAATTTTATTTCTCCATAAATAAATACTCATCTCCAAAATAACCATTTTTCTCCAAATATTTAACATTCTCCAAAAAATATAATTTTCTCCACATAACTTATCCAAAATCATTTTTACTCCACAAGGTAAAACAAATTTCACCACCTGTATATAACCAAAATTTTCCAAGCCAACAATTTACACACACAGAGCTCGACACGTTGAAGCCCATTCTCGATATTTCGAGAATCACCACACAATGGTACCATTTATCGATAAAGTGCCTCGTGTCCACATTAATAGCATATATCATATAATAGCAATACGTATAATACTCGGAGAAAAATAATAATTTTAGTGAACATAAATCTTACCCTCGAAACAAATTTCTATGAAACACTTAAATATCATCCTAGCAACTTTGATTGGGAACCTGCAAATTAATCAAACCAAATAATAATAATATTATTATTACTCCTTCTAATAGTGTTACTGAAAATATAAAATACCATCACTAACATCTAAAAACCACAATCATTACCTCATCATCTCGTGATTACCAAATAATCATTAACATCAACATCAAATATCGTCATCCACAAGTCATCATCCTCCATCTCTGCCCCTATTATTCCGAACCAGTTCATCATCATCATCAAATATAAGACATCATATATATATTCTAATCATCATTATCCTTATCTAAAATCATTATCGTAATCAACTTAAACTAAAAACAAACCTCACTATTTTTCACGCCATCTTCATGGGTCCGTCACCATCCCCTTTCCCCTCATCTTAATTCCTCGGCGAGGTTTTGGACGCAGCAAGTGACGTACGACATCGTCAACACAGAAGAGAAAACGGCGGAGGCAGGTGATGGGGAAGTAGCAGAAACCAATAAGAGACCAAATAACGTTTAGGGTGGATTAGGGTTAACTTATGGAGAGATACAAGGGATATACATATACTAGGTAATATATCTGTTAATATAAACTTAAGTAGTATATTTAATTTAGGAATAGTAATATGGATACCGTCTAAAACGTACATATATATTTATTTGTATCAGAATAGCTATAGAATTATAACATATTATTGCTAATTGCTAATTATAGGCTCATATCATAATAATTTAATAAACAATAATAGGTCAAATTTGGAGCCCAAGAATAAAATAAAATTAGGTAGAAGGATAGGAGATTAATAAGATTAACTCCGTACGCACAGACGGTCCTCATATATTGCCACAGAAAATTACGGGGTATCAAAGATATGCCCCGAACGCGCATCAGATTTTGACGTTGCTTCCTCGCAATATGCGCTCGCATGAGGGTCTATTGCTCCGATTGGAGCTCTTCGAACTTCATCTATAGGGTGAAGCCTTTGGCCCGAAGTACCGGTGCGGCTTCTTGATGATACAGTCTTGGACAGACTGGGATGATCGGAGTAACTGCCCCCGGGACACAGAAGGGTGGAAGAATGCATCTTCTCGGTCAATATGACCCGTGGATTCTCCCAGTCGAGCGGACATGGGGAAACGGCATTTAGGAAGCAACGTGCAGCCCAGTCGAGACCCAAGCCTTCGGGACACCCATCTTTAGGATCTCCAGGTGAGATCCACGAGACAAGATCTTCCGGTCGAGGAGAGCTTACAACGCCGCCCGACTGCCGCCCTCGCTACGACCTGGACGAGAAATCAATACCCGACCAACGGGCGTATCAATAGCAGCAGCAGCTCACAAGTCGAGCCGACGAACCGAAGGTTAAGAAACTTACCTCCCCGACCCTAACCCCTGGACCTTAGCTTGATCTTGTTTCTAACCAATTGATTCGGTTTGCAGAGATAGGTCACCACGCAACTTTAACGATGCGGTCCGCACCGAGACCGCCCCCGGATGCCAAAATAGGCTCGGGAAGAAGGAAGAATGACACCGGCTCGTCAGGTGATAAAGGAGCTGAGGGCGATATCCTTTCCAGCCCGTCCATAGGCGCCTCAACAATCACTACGGCCGAGGGGCCATGGTCATGGAGACAGCATTGATGCTCTGCTCCACGAGCAACTGCCCGTAAGGGCAGAGGAGAAGGTGGGTCGCAGAGTGATGTCGCGAAGAAGTAGTTGACAAACTTAATTTTCATCAAATCAAAAAAAGGTACCGGGCCACTTTTCTGATTTAAAATATGAAATTAGAGTTTTGTCAACTTGTCTCCGCTCGGTTGTATTTTATGCACTATGCTTTTTGTTTGTTTGGTATGTTGTCTCCTTCCTTTGCCCGACCCTTTGGCTAATGGCCTGGTCATGCGTGTCCCGACCAATGGCCTTTTGGCCTCTCAAAAAACTTTTTGGCCTGTCCGTTAGGGTTTTCCGCAACCTTCCGGCTTTTACTTCTTTCCCTTCACCCTAGCCCCACACACTGTTTTGCACACAAGGCACGAGTGTATGTGTGACAGTAGATAAGAAGTTGGACGGATCGGAGAAATTTTATGTAGCCTCTGTTTTCCCCGATGATGGCGTGACCCGAGTGTCCGCCAAAAGATGAGCGAATTAGCCGGTGTTAAGATTCACGGACGGCCAAGATGTAGATGAGCTATTAGAGCCAGTTAGTTGTACACCCCTATGAAGGTCGAAACTGAGGGAGAGGTGATGTGGGGCGAAATTACCTCTTCCATTGTGATGTTGAATCTCGATCGGGTGATCACAAGCGAGACCGGTTGGTGGAAGGCAGATTTAGAGCAACCTACCTACATTCTAGAGCGATGGAAAGAACGATCGGGCCGCCATGTG
>VALG01001017.1:0-10103 GCA_009835305.1 Ipomoea purpurea
CAACTTGACATTCACTTGAACAATACTCAATATTGATTTGTTTTTCAACAACCAACTCTCTGATTTTGTGATACTTGAAATCAATGTGTTTGCTGCGACCATGAAAGACTGGATTTTTGGACAATGAAATTGCTGACTTGTTGTCACAAAAAATAGTTGTAGGTGCTTCCTGCTCGTGTTATAGGAACTCCAAAATTCTCCTCAGCCAAACTGCTTGAGTAGCACAGTCTACTGCTGCAATATTATTCTGCTTCTGCGGTTGAAAGTGCTACAATCTGCTGCTTCTTTGAAGACCAAGAAAATATGGATGAACCAAGATAGAAGGCATATCCTGTTGTGCTTTTTCTGGTCTCAATATCTCCAGCCCAATCACTGTCTGTGTACCCAAACAAGTCTCACATCTTCATTAGTGGGAGTAAAAAAATTCCATCATTACTCGTACCTTTCACATATCTCAGAATTCGCTTTGTTGCAGCCCAATGGGATTCTTTTTGGTTTCTCCATGAATCTGCTAAGTATTCCAACTCCAAAAGAAATATACGGCCTTGTTGCCACCAGATACCTCAAAACTCCCAATTAAGCTTTTATAAGCTGTAACATTCATATTCTTACCACATTCATCTTTGGACACCTTTAACTTTTCAGCTGACGGCGTTGAAACTGGTTTGGATTTTGCCATTTTGAACTTTTTCAAAATATCAGCAGCATACTTCTTCTGTGAAATAAAGATTCCACCATCCATCCTGAACAACCTCAAGGCCAAGAAAGTAAGACATAAGGCCCATATCAGTCATTTCAAACCTCTTAATGAGTGGGCCTCCCTGAATTCTGAGATTAGATTCAAGTTGTTTCCAGTAAAAACCATATCATCAACATACATACAGATTAGACAATATCACCAGAATCCGTGCATTTGACATACAAAGTGTGCTCATGAGGACATCTCAGAAATCACTTTCAATAAAATATGAGTCAATGCAACCATACCACGCCCTAGGCGCTTGCTTTCCATACAAGGCTTTTCTCAACCTGTACACTTTATTTTCCTCCCCTTTCTTCAGAAATCCTGCAGGTTGCTCAACATATATTCTTCATCAAGAAAACCATTCAGAAAAGCAGACTTGACATCCATTTGATGCAATTTCCAATCATTTGGAGCAGCAAGAGAAATACCATTCGAACTGTATCAAGTCTACTTACAGGGGAGCAAAAACCTCAAAATAATCAATACCTGGTTCTGCTTGAACCCCTTGCTACCAACCGGTGCCTTAAAACGATCAATTTCTCCATTTGACTTGTATTCGTTCCTGAAAAACCCACCTTCACTCCAATTGGCTTCTTTCCAGGAGTAAAACTGTAACCTCCCAGGTACCCTTCTCTTCAAGCCAGTATCTCCTCATCCATCGCCTTAAGCCAATGAGTTCCTAGCAGCCTCCTCAAAAGATAAAGGATCACAATCTACAAAGAGAAGCAAATTGAACATCTCTTCAATCAGACACATGTCATTATCATGACCAAAACATAATCTTGCGCAAGCGAGCTGGTAAGTGGCGCTCGCACTAAGATCGTCGAACTGACGACTCTGGCTGTGAGAGAAGAACTAGACATTATCTGGAATCGCTCATCAACAATATTTTCAACAACAGGAATAACAACTGAACTTTCATGTTTAGCTAACCAATCCCAGGAACCATATTCATCAAAAGTGACATCAGGACTTATAACAACCTCCTTAAGTTTCAGATTGTATAGTTTATAAGCCTTTGAAGCGTCACTATAACCAATGAATATCACTCTCTCACTTTATCATCCAACTTCTCTCAATGGATCCGGCACGTGGGCATATGCCAAACATCCAAAAACCTTAGATATTTGATTAGAGGGTTTTCCTCCCACTCCAAGCTTCTCGGGCTCTTACACAGACAATCTTTAGTGGAACCTACTCAACACATAGATACCAAGCAACAGCTTCGCCCAAAAAGGTTATGCGCGATCTAGAATTCAACAGCATTACCATATCCATGATAGACCTATTCTTCCTCCAGCACTCCGTTTTGTGTGGAGTGTATCTAGCGTCATTTGTCTACTACCCTTCTTTCAGAAAATTATCACAAGCAAAATTTCCTGCTACCTCTATCCATTCTCAAGATTTAATCTCATAACCACTGCTTTCAATAAAAGTCTTAAATTTTGGAAAACATCACATGCCTTCAGACTTTGCTTCAGAAAGTAAACCCATTTTCTACTGAAATCATCAATGAAGTAATAAATACTCAACCTCCATGGGAATCCAACGAACACAGGTCCGAGTGAACAACCTCCCCACTGTTTTGTGGCTCCTTGACTGCCCATGGAAAGGATCCATGTTCTCCCAATACCAAATCTCACAAGTACATTAGCATTCAAACAAGTAAATCAAAACAAGTTCCTTCTTGCAGATATTTAATCCAGAAATGAAAATGCCCAAATCGATTCCAAACCAATTATCATCGCAACTCCAGAATAAACAAGCAAGGAAGCATGTTTAATTTTCAAAGGAAATAGTCGATTTTGGGACCCATATTTACCTTTGCAATCAAAACTTCCTTTAGCATCTGCAATGTACAACACCCCTGGACCAATATCTATCTTATATCCCTTTTCTGACAACTGTCCCATACTCAACAAATTTTTTGGTGTGTAGGAACATAGAACACATCGGATATAAAATTGTGAGTACCATCCTTCAACTGAATAGAGATTTTACCTTTTCTCAAAATTGGCACTTTGACTTATTGTCAAATGTCACTTCAGACCGGACTGATTCATCTAGTTCAGAAAACAATCTTTCTTCCCACACATATGGTTACTACACCCAGTATCCAAGAACCATATGTTTTATCTGCAGAAAAACTATCGCTGCTTAAAAGTAAAGTTTCAGAACTCTCACCAGACTTTTCAGCAGTTTTTTCAGCAATGTTTGCTTATTCCATCCACGATTGTTCCTCATTATACCAACAATCTGCAATCTTGTGCCCATACTTGCCACAATTGTAGCAATGAAATGGAAATTTACCTTGTTTGGTATTACCTCCACCTCTTCTTTGGTTGGAGTTACCACTCCTCCTCCTTGATTGAAGTTACCACGGCCTCTTCCACTAGATCTTCATCTTCTCTTCCACGACCTCTACCAGATCCTCCACCTCCTTGATTAGTGCCAGTCACATTAAGGGTGACTTGACTCTCAAAGCTTCTTCTGCTAGTGGTTCCGATTTTGACGCAATCCTGTCAATATGACTTCTACCCATACCTTCTCACCTCAATTTTAAGACTCCAGTTTTGTTGACTCTGTGATCGAAGCCACCCATGGTCTACGTCATCGGCATAGGTTTAAGACTTTTGCAACCACTCCATCTCAATTGACCCGTATAACCTCACTATTCACCATATCAAAGACGATGAAAATACGCTCTAGTGTTTCTAAGAGGCATCATCTCACAATTATCGTACAACCTTCTCAACGACTGCAACTTAGACTTCGGCCCGATCAACTCCTTTGGTGACACCTTAAGATTCCCAAGCTTTGCTGTTTAGCACGACTAAGCCAAAAAAGAATAATGAACACCTTGTAATCTGACCCAAGCCATTTATCTCGCGTAAACGCACTGATTCAACCCCTCTGTAGACCGGATCAACAAACTCCAAAGATTTGAGCTGCAAATGTGTGGACATCATAATTTGCCAATAATTGTAATCGAGTTTCCGTCCAAATGGACGCGACCACTACAATATTGAATTTGTTCATATTTACTACAAGAAAATATTTCGAGAAAGTTACTGGCTCTGATACCAAATGTAAGAATATAAATATAATATATATAATAAACTATATATTAATATAATAAATATATCTATCATATATATCAATATGAAAAGCCCAATATGTGCATGTCATTAGGTGTCGTGTGTCCGTATCTATGTCGTTGAATCAGTTTAACGGTAGTGTAATCTAAGGATTTTCGCGCGTTTTGGCAAGTGGGGTGTTATGGTAATTACATTGCCATTTATAACGGGCAGTTCCAGAATACACCAACAGTGTTGACAACATACACCAATAGTGTAATAAAACACACCACAGTGAAACAGACACAATGGTGTATTCCCGTGTTATGGTAATTACTATGGCCATTTATAGCGCCCGGGTTCCAGAATACACCAATAATTGACAACATGCACCAATAGTGTAATAAAACACACAACAATGCGATTTCCCCTATTCCGGTGTTTTATGACGAGTTTACCCTTGCAGTTCGCTGGGTAGGAGAATGTGCCGAAAATACTGAAAAATCTTGATAATATGATTCATGGATCTATCTAATCTAATGACCTATAATTGACCATATGACCGCACTAACAACATGACGACATGACACCCCTCTATTAAATATAATATATTTATATATATACTAAACAACAAATTAACAAAGCAATAGAAAGTGATTTAATTGATGATTTAAAATGCCTGAATACAAAGACTATTTATACTAAACAACAAAACTAACAAAGCATAAATTTAGGAATCCCCACGTACCACATAGCTTTCATGTAATGCTGCCCACATTCCCATTACACAACTCGACTAACTGCTCCTTATTCCCATTTACTTGGTTTAATAATATTATAACATTTACTTCATCATTTCACTAATAAATTAAAGATTAAGATCACTTGACCATGTATTTGAGTTATGAATATACTAATATCATTTCAATCATATTCGTATTTTCACCTTATCAACTACTTATCTTGATTATTTTATGTGTTTTGATTAGTTTTCCAAATCTATCAAATTGAGTTCAAAATGTCTTAAATGTCTTAACTAGCTTGGTGGCGTGTGTGGTCTGGTTGGGAGTTCGAACCCTTTTTGTATGGAAAAATTAATCGACATGTCCAAAATTAAAAAAAAAAAAAAAAAAAAAAAAAACTAAAAACAAAAAATCAAAAGTGTCAAGCTAATAATACTAACATAGCGTTTAGTTGAAGGGAATGAAATTCCCTCATTTCATAAAATTAGAATCCAATGGATTTTAAGAAAAAAAAAAAAAGAAAAAAAAAAGATAACACTGAGACAATATTACAACTCTCTCTCTCTCACTCTCTCTCTCTTTTTAATTTTAATTTTAATTTTTATTTTATTTATTTTTAATAACTAAAATTGATGTGTGACTTCTCATTCTAGATCATAGTGTGATGAACCCTTTCAATATATGATGATTTTTGGACGTAAGCTTTTAAAAACTTAACATTTTATTATGTTTAATTAGGTTGTGTACTTTATTTTATGAAGTGTTTTGGGTGACCTTATATATGAAGCTTAAAATTTCACAAAGTATTACATATATAAAAATTAATTATAGTCTATATCCTATTCAAGAGATAGTGTAGATGAGTAGCATTTGAATAGTTATTATTATTTGTTTTTTTTTGTTTGAATATGTACATAGTCCATGAGATACTTTCATTTGGATAATGAGATAATAATAATATATATGATATATATGATAATAATAATTAATATTATTATTATCATACTACATTTTATGCATAGTTAACAAACGAACATAACTGATTTACGTATTCTTCTAGTTGCTACTAGATTATCGGTTGACAGAAACTACGATATTTTTTCATCTTCAATGGAATAAGCATTATTATTATATTAACCAATTATACGACCACACTGTCATACGAATGTATACTAATTCCAAGTAATAATGAAACACTAAGTCGACTCAAGTATAATTTATCAGATATTATATCAGCGGCAGATATATAGCCTCAAACCTAATTCATCATTATTATCTCAAGATAAATCCATACTAATTATTCATATACGACCCTTCTATATAAAATTATACTCCCCTATGGAATTCATCTCCAAACTTCACCCATCTATTCTATAGATAAGGAGAAGTCAGTTTGATCGATAACTTACGCCATTCATAATCAATATTTGGTTGGCAATCCCTAAAGTGGAAATCTCATAATTAATGCCTTATTAAGATAAATATTGTCTTGTTGTACAATGAGTTACCTCTTCTTATGCTAATAATTGATATAATCGCTTGGTAGATGAAGTGATCTTTTTCATTTTTACATCTTTCGGGTCTTTCTTTGTATTTCCTCCCTGAACGACACACCACATATCTAGGGGTGGGATTCTGGAGCCTCCTTGGGTGGCTGCATTAAGCTTATGCTATTTGTAGGGTTCCCGCCGTTATCTAGTTGTATTAGCTTCATCGACATGGCCAAAATGCGAATTTACGTTCCCGGAATAGTCTTATCTCCAATTCGACGTTTCGGGCTTTCATCGGTATAGTCCTCAAATATTTCCTATTTAATGATGTGAGAGTATAATTGGCTATGGTGCGTTTAATTTTCTCCTTAGGATTTAGTGTTTATTGAGGGCTTTAAGGAACTTATGGGTTTTGAGTCCACAGGTAGCCGGTAATTATTAGTCGGGGTGGCTATCGTTTCTTTCCGTCGGTCACTCCCTGAAGACCTTACGCCATCTGTTATTTTACCCTTGTTATTATTAAAATAGATATTGTTAGACTCGTCGTCGTGCTCTCTAGCTCAGCACGGTGAGTGCGCTTCTGGGACGTTAAGCTAAGTTTGTAGGTGGTTCCTTCTGTGGCTATACCGACCGACTGTTCCTTCTGAGATCGGGCTTGTTATCCTGGATTACATGGTTAGAGTACTAGTCTCCCAATTCGGACGGACGTTGTCGATGCCGCTCGGAACCGAGGTTATTGTTTAACCCACTCCATCCCACGCCTCAAAGTATTTGAACAAGATAGTTCGTCTCCCCCGCAGCTTGGAACCGAGAACAAAAATAGATAGCAAATAAATGAGAACCTGACGCTAGAATTACCTTAGAGTCTTCTGACTCCAATGTTCGTGAGAATTAATGACATATTCTTTTCCGTATTAACAGACGGCGTTGAAGAATATACTTGAATTTAATGTTCATCGTTGCACGACTATATTTTGGTTGTTTATCAACATGAGTTCGTGATTTATATCTTTACCAGCTGTAACTACTAGCCTCTTAAGGTGCGTGTTATTTAGATAGAAAGGATATTTTCTTCTCGTTTCGTACCTTACAACTGCTAGCAGTTGTTGCGAAAAAGTTCGCTTATACTGGATCGGGAATTTCATTTACGCTCGCTTCCCTTAACGTTCAGCGCTAACGTATGAAGGCCAGCGAATCTATTTTTTTGGCGCTCCGAAGTCCTTGAATAATTACCGTCCCCCCATAAAAATTGAGTACTTCGCCGAAATCTATGAATGTTCACTTTTTCGTCTCCGTATACTACATATGAAAGTTTGTCTGTGATAAAATGCAAACGACTGTGTGGACTTTGGTCTATACATGCCGGAGGAATCCCTTCCAATATTGGTCTAATAGCGAGTTTCCCTGAGTACTTTTCGCGGAGCGGTTAAAGGCTTACACTGGAGTGTCATCACAAAGAGAATATTTAACACTTTCTTTTAGTATACTCTAACACGTGCCGTTTGTAATTTTAGGTTAATATCGACGGGAATGCTTTAAAGATACATGCTAATATTTGCGCAACTGTAAAACTATCTGTTTTATTATTGTTATAATTTGTTGCAGAGTAAAATGAATACACATACATAAACGATTGCACAGCTATTGCTGTACTTTTTCCTGTCTGCTTGGGTGTCTCAAGGATACTTTGTTTCAACTATCCGGGATGACCATTTTGTTTCCTCTTCTTTCTGAGTATCTCCGGCCAGCATCCAACACGTTGCCAGCTCCCAATAGAATAAACTCATCGTAGATTCCGCCTCAGAAGATCGTTGGTCCTAGCATGTTCTTGGAAAACTCTAAGATGGACGTGATATAATCTAGACACAAGAAACGAGAGAATGCTGCGGGGTTGGAAACCGCAGCCGGGAGACAGTGTATTGGCTTCATCTGGCTGATTGGTTGGGTGAATTACAGTGGTGATGTTTTTGTTGAAGTCAGATACAAGACACTTACAAGCTGGCAAACTATAAGAATCATCGAAAGTGACATTAGAATGAAGGTCATGAGCGAGTAGTTTCACCACTGTCATAGTTGAGTAGAACGAACCGTAGGAAATGTAATCCGTTCTACTTAGGCACTTCTGGTCATTAACTCTTCTGTAGCGTGCGGAAAGAGTGACCGAGATAGCCAGTTTCGCGTTTGGTTGGAATAAATACTCCTTCTCCTCTGACTGACGTTTAGAAATGCCAATCAGGGGATATGTCTTGTGTTAGTCTCCTTTTCTCCCCTTTCTAGCACATTGTGATTGTGTATTATGTTTATCAGTATAGGCTGCGAATAACCCCGTATCGAGCCGCAGAATGCGCCTGGTCACATGCGTGTTACTAACAACGGATGTTTGAAGAATTGAATGTTTGCGTGGTTGTTTTACAGATACAATTACGATTTTTCAAGATTTCCTTGAATTGTGTTGCGTTTTTTAAGGATGAATGACCATTCAATTTGGATATCCGTCTCCACACAGAACCCCTACATCAATGCTCTGTAAAGTTAATCACATCAAATATCTTTGGCTTAAGTATTACGTCCGTGTTGTGATAAAAAGACTTAATGTGCTTTTGCTTTGCTCTGTACGGATGGAATCAAAAACTGCGATCACTACCGGAAGAACACGTTTTTAATGCGTAGGAGTTGAATACGATTCTATGGAAGGTATATTATTTTTTAATTTGGCATCGAAATAAGAGATTTTTTTAAAGCCCAAAATATTTAGCTACGTGTGTCATGCAGGGGGTAAAACCACAATATTTCAGAGGTAGGGGATTGCGACCGAAGAAGTATACACTCATTCAGTTTAAAGATGCTGTTTTCCAATGATATAAATGTTTTAGTTAAAGACAGAGAAAGAGCGTTAGTAGTAACTAATTCAAAATGGGTCATAATAAAAAGATTTCAACCGCGTCGTTTATTGGGTATCATGTCATCCACCATCGGTGAGGACTCAAAATTTAATACAAATAACAAATAGCACCTGTACCCCACCACGTGCTCCAAAACCCCTTAACTGTATGTCGCCTATTCCGACCGATTCGCCAGCTGGTGCTGACCGTGAAACGGACACCGTTGAGTCTCTTCCGACGCCCAACTAAGCCCAGGAGAACCCATCACTATTATTTCAACATATGATCCCGAGCTATAATATTATGGAGTGTTATCCTAACTATGGGCAACTACATGATTGATAGGCTTGTGTATCATCATATGGCTGAGTAACGCTGATCGTTAACTCAGGACGATGAAATGGAGCCTGTGATATATCGCTCGCAGGATCACTTTTACGCACTAGGTTTTTTGTAACTAAAAAGAGAAACCTTTCAACTAGGAAGTGCCTTCTCTGTGTTATAAAGCCTTCCTTTGAGTTTTTATTAAGTGAAATTCTTGAGGGGGAGGAGTTGCAGCCGCTGTTGGCCGTGGTAAACAGCCAATAAACAGCCCCAGAGGCAGACGATGAGAGCTTGTAACGTCGGTATAGATGTAAGTGTGCGCTCGGGGGGGTGGTTGATTTATAAAATCTTTGGTCCGAGGTGGGTGAAACACAAAGAGATCTTTAAGATCTCGCGTCCTTGTATTACACGGCCAGAAAATTATTTTAAGTCTTCTGGGTGCGGCCGCTTCACATTGTAGCAGCATTCGATATATTCAAAGACTTCATACCATTATCGCCAGTCCGCACGGCTAATGATTCAACGGGAATTCTGGTCCAGTATCGGCTTCACGGAAACCCGTTTACGATGTCGCTTCTCTCATCACGAATCTCCACTTATATCCTTAATTGCATCTATAGTGACCACACCCATAGGAGTGAATCTGAGTATATAATGTCCACAATGGTTAAATTAGTACTTTGAGACCCCACCTTGGTCTTTGGCCTCCTAATCCATTCGCTTAGACTCTAAAAGAGACTAAGTGACTATAGATAATATATTAACCCCTCATAGTTATCTATTCTATATGGGAGAACCTTATATGCAGTTGAGCATTTTATTCACACCACTCATTTAAATCA
>VALG01001019.1:0-2500 GCA_009835305.1 Ipomoea purpurea
TGAGAATATAATTTGTTTTTTATTTATCAATCCAAAATTGTAATAGTGTGCTCTTGAAAAATTAAAATGAATTATGTTGCGCAAATTATATATTGCAACCGCGGTGCATGATGATCATGCACCGCGCATCAAAACGACGTCGTTTGGTTTATGAAAATAAACAGAATTTTCGCAAAAATAACTCAGTTTTTCAGTTTTAGTTCAACACAACTACAATTTTATTTTGATATAACTACAGTTTTCATTCAATAATTTATACACTCAAATATGTGAAAATGTTATTTAATTTTATTTAATATACACTATAGATTAAAATATACATGAATCATTCAAAATATAATTACAAAGCTTCATTGTTAAAATATACACACAATAGGTGAAATGATATTCAGTTTCCATTTATATTATATATATATTGTATTTGATTTACCACAAGTACAGTATCATTTGATATAAACTGCAGTTTTATTTTGATAATATAAAAATAATATACGTGAGACGGTGTCGATTTAGATACACTGTAGTGTCACTCCATTATAACTGCAGAAACGGCGTCGTTTGACGCGCGGTACATAATCGATTATGCACCGTGGTGCACGATATAACGACTGATTATGTTGGGCACATGTTGTACAAATGGGTAAGTCAACCTATATGGGCTCATGGGCCTCCATTATTTCCGGTGGAAATTATGTTGTGGACTTGAGTCTAAAAATACACAATTTATATTGAATGTTCACAATTTTATATACTGAACGTTTGCAATTTACATATTGAATGTACACAATTTACATACTGAATATTCACAATTTATAATACTAAATGTTCATGTACAATTTACATATTGAATAGGAAAATACTATGTGTACTTCCACTCTATATTCCCTAACTTTTACTCACACACGCAAAAATCTTGATGTAACACTGTATTGGGACCACACATGAAAAAAAATAGTTTATCAGAGCCTCCACATCAAAAAGTAAAATTGAAGGAGTAGCGATTTAGAAATAAATGTAATAAAACTTTATTGAATGTTTATAATTTTATATACTAAATGTTCTCAATTACATAACGAATATTCATAATCTAAATTGTAAACTTCAATGTATAAATTATTTATTTTAACCTAGGTCCACCTTTGACATAACTGTCATGAAATCCAAAAAGATTTTAAGGACTAAAAAATTCCAAAATATATCACGTGAATAGTGTCAACAATATAATGGGGCAACCTGTTGGTTTTTTTTTATTCATTCGGAAGGGGATACCCGCAAACATTTCTAATGGTAGCAGCTTGGCGCCATGTTGGCCAACCATTTATGATCCTTAGCTTAGCCATCCAGTGTCACCATGATCCAGTGCGCAAATTATGCTGTATAACCGTGCACACAATTGCAAATGATGTCGTTTTTATTAAAAATGCGCGCGTTGTTCCATTTTAAAAAAAATTCAAGTTCGATTCCTGACAATAACATTTTTTGTGTGCATAATTTGAATTTATATCCACAAATTCATTAACTATAGAGAAAATTACCGATTTGGTCCCTCGACTATGAGGATTTCACCAATTTGGTCCTCGACTATCAAAATTACTCAATTTGGTCCTCGGACTATGAATTTTTACCTAAATTTGGTCCTAAGTGTTATTTGCAGGTCAAACATAAAAAGGCAATTTTGAGATTTAAAAAAAAATATCTTCATTCTTTATTCCCTAAATCTAAGTCGTTTTGTTTATATAGATAGGTTATTTGTTTTCGATAGCAGTCGCAGCTTCAATATGCAACAAAAGTGCAGTGAATCATCTTCATCCAGCTATATAGAAAATCGAATGATGTTCGAAAATGGAGAAGCTTATAGCTGGATGAAAATGATGTTGGCACAAGGCAACAAATTTTTGGACATCATTCGATTATTATGAGCTGGATGAAGATGATTCACGGCACTTTGGTTGCATATTAAAGCTGCGACTGCTATCGAAAACAAATAACTTTATCTATATAAACAAACGACTTAGATTTTAGGGGAAGAAAAGGAAGATACTTTTTTAAAATCTCAAAATTGCCCTTTAAGTTTGACTTGCGAATAACACTTAGGACCAAATCAGGTAAAAATGTCATAGTCAAGGACCAAATTGAGTAATTTTGGTAGTCGAGGACCAAATTGGTGAAATCCTCATAGTCGAGGGACCAAATCGGTAATTTTCTCATTAACTATATATCACAAATTTATAACTATATATCCACATTGAATAAATAACACAAAATTCAGAATGAATAACTAAATATCTCCAATCAAGAACTAAATAATCCACAAATCAATGAAACTAAATATCCATAATGAATGAACAACATAATGCTGTTGAGGGAAATCGAAACTGAATTTCTTTTTAAAAATAGGACGCGTTTTTAGTCAAAACGACATCGTTTGCCCAACTAGAAACAACGATCTAGATCTCCAACCTGCTAGCCTCCGAACCCTATCAATAATGACAGCATATGT
>VALG01001019.1:7500-18185 GCA_009835305.1 Ipomoea purpurea
ATAGCCAGCAGTTGACTTGCGATCCACGGAGCAACCCGGCCCAATCCGAGTTAGAGAAGGCGTGTACCACTTAGAGCCGTGGATGGAACAAGACGCAGACCAAGATGTCGCGTTCCTTGAACGTAGCGAAGTACCCGCTTGAGTGCTACCCAGTTATCTTCTGTCGGGTTGTGCATGAATTGGCATAGACGATTAACTGAGAAGGACAGGTCCGGCCGTGTAATCAGAAGATACATCAACGAACCAACTAGGCTCCTGTAAGGCGTCTGGGTCGTCTAGTAGTGGGGAATCCGTGGTAGTTGGCACTACCGGTGACATGGGAGTGGCCAACTGTTTGCAAGTTTCCATGCCGGTTTTGCGGAGTAACTCTGTCATGTAGCGCTGTTGGGACAGGATCAAGGCATCACCATTATAAGTAGCCTCAAACCCCAAAAAGAACCGCGGCACCCCGAGGTCTCGAATCCGAAAAGACTCAGCTAGCTGACCCATCACGGTGGTAACCATGTTGGGGTTGTTGCCCAGGAGTAGTGTCGTCGACGTACACCTGTATATATGCCCGGTCTTGTCCTGAGTCAAAAATGAACAAAGATATATCTGTTTTGGATGGCCGGAAGCAATTTGTAGCAAAAAGATCGTGTAAATCTTTTAAACCACGTACGAGGGGCCTGTTTAAGCCCGTACAACGAGCGTTGTAATTTACACCACGTGTTGTGTCCGATTGCCAAATACAGGACTTCCTCCGCCATTGAAAGATATCAACTACTCAGGATTGATTGATCCTGTTGGATCCACACATCGCGGAGGGGGTTGGTAACCGGAGTAGTCGACGTGGAAGAGCCGGTGAGTGTCTCCGATGGGCAGGTCTGAGTACCGTCGACATACTCATATAAGTTCTGGCCGCGTAAAAATGGCACTAATTGTGCTTTCCAGAGAGAGATAATTGGTGGAGGTTAATTTGATGGAGACATAGTGGTGGGCTTGTTGGAAGCATGTTGGGCGGCCGGCGATCGGAGACAGGAACGGCCTCCGTCGAACTATCCGGTGAATCCAGATTGGGGAAGGAATTTGGTTATTGGCCATAGGATCTATTTGGTTATCTAATACCAGATTAGTGAACAAATGTTTTCACGTTCAAAACAGAGAGATTTATAGAGTTATTTATACATAAGAGACTAACTCAGAGATAGCTACAACCACTGAATAAACTCTAACAAGGCCTAAATATCTAACTGTCTAACAACCAATATTTACTGGTCTCCACGGGAAACTAAGAGGGGGTTTTTTTTTAATAATAATAATTATTATAGAATATTTTTATATTCTAAATAAAACAATTAAAACGTTTATTATACAATTCTACTCTTTTTTTTTTTAGAAAATGAACTAAACACACCAAGATAGTTTATATGAAATGCAACTAAACATTGAAAATAAAAATATCTTTTTTTGAAAAATGGTCATTTTTCAAAAAAATTTCTAAAATTTATTTTTTTAGTTTCCAAACAACACATTATAATATAATGGTCGCATGAAATTTAGTTTAGGCGGCTAAAAGTGAAATTTTATATCAAATACGTCAACAATTAAAGTGAAATATAAATCAAAGTTAAAGATTACAAATATAAATGTCATTTGTAATTGATAGTGCTAATAAGTGCTGGACCTATATGCTAGGTATATAATGATAACAATATAATGGAAATAAATAGTCTAGTAAAATATAAGTATTATTTGATAGTATTGAATTTAGTACAATTTCAAGAGAATATAATTAAGGAGCTCGGAAGGCTGACTCTATTGTAGTCGGGAAGTGTACTAAGTCTATGAATTGAATTATTTTGTTAATTGAAGGAGGTCTCTATTTATAATATCAGAATAGAGAGACATGCTAAGTTCTCCATTAACATTTTGGTGTGGCGGTGCAGCATTACTGGCACACGCGTGCGAGGAAGTTACTATTTCGATCACTTTTAATATCTGGAAAACCTTTGTCGCTATTTCCGATTACTTAGTATCCAATTTTGTAAAGTGATCGAAAAAATCAGCAACTAAAAGATTGGCGCGGAGCGAATAAAGATTAATTAGTGGACCTGAACTGTTAAACAGATAAAGAAAAATACAGACCACGTTTACAAAAAAAAAAAAAAAAAAAAAAAAAAAGTATGTATACCATATATTCCTATCAGATCGATCAGATATATTAAAGTGAAATAAATAATATTTGAAGTGTGATTCGTTAATATATATTGAAATTATTATAAATGAAATTTATGTCAAAATTATTCAAGTTGACCCCAATGGGACAAAATAAAATCTGTGCGGATTATAGTATTGTACCCGTCATTATCATGGATCTGGATCTGGAACACGTTTTAATTAGATGGCGACTTTAATTATATTTAAAGGGTTTCTGCAGATAGGGGTTAAAAGAAACCATTGCAGGGGTTTTAATTCATTCAAATGAATGATTAAGCTAAGCATAAACTATATTTAAATGGATTAAAAAATAAGTTTAAAGTTTAAAGAGTAAGATTCCATTTTTGGTCCATACTATTATAAAGGCGTATCTAATTTAGTCCACCTTAATTAATTTTGTCACATCACATCACTGCTATTGGACATGTTCACTTTTATCCACGTTAGTATTTCGTAGAGAGACTGTGTAATTCAAGCGCATTTTGGTCTTTCTATGTTAGTAAGAGTACCTGAACCGCCATGGCTTCCAATTCTCGTTGTTCGACGAGTCATCGTCGAAATATTGGCGAGGTAGAAGATATTAATGTACCCCATTGATGGAGACGTGAGAATCGTCGAAGGAGGAGGCGAAACGCTAATGTAGAGTGAAGTGGAGAGGGAGAGATTGGGGATTTCGGACTCTAGAGGGAAAGAACGGAGGGCGGAGATAGAGAGTGAAACTAACTTTCTTTAAAAAATGGACGAATTCTTGGCTGTTTCTACACAATTTTATAACTCACAAATAGAGGAAAGAAAAAGGCAGTTATTCCACACAAATTAAATATCAAGTACAAAATGCTAAATTTGCCCACCTCTCTTGAAAACAAAAAACGTTTCTTGAATCCTTCAGGACATGACTAAAATAAATTTATACAAAATGTCTGCTAAGGGTCCGTTTGGAAAGCAGAAAAATGACTTCTGGAAAATATTTTCTGGAAAATGAGTCATTTTTCGGAAAACATTTTCTTTCTTGTGTTTGGTAACACGACAGAAAACAGTTTTTTGTGTTTGGTTTATTTTCGGAAATGAGATAGAATTGTATGATTAACCATTTTATATAATTAATTATTTTGTTTAAAATAAAAAAACTATAATAAAATTTATTTTTTAAAATCAATAGTATTAATTATTAAAAAGTTAAAATATTTTTTTTTTTTAAGAAAAGAAGAAGAATACGGAAGAAATCAGAGAGACGTTCTCTCTGATTTCATGGCCGGAAGAAACCAGAGAGAAGTTCTCTATGTTTTCCCTGGCCGGAAACCAGAGAAAGTTCTCTCTGGTTTCTTCTTCAACGTTTTTTTTTTTTTTAATCTAATAAATGTTTCCGATAGCTGTTTTTCCGGCGGAACATTGTTAGTGGAGACGTGGAGTTGTTTCTGCATTGAAGGAGGAGGCGGAGTTGAAGTTAAGCAACTGTGTGTGGAAGATGGAAAATGACTTCCCCAAAAAAAGGGAAGTCATTTTCTAGAAATTTGAGCTCATTTTCCATCAGCCTAGCCAAACACACAAAACCCGTCATTTTCCTGGTTTTTCAAACAGACCCTAAATGCTTAGGCAGGAGCTAAATGCTTAGCAAAAGAATGGACGTCCGGTTGATAGGAGAGCATATTGTCTCTCAAAATGACAGTTTGGGGGATTGGAATTGCAGAACAAGAAAACAGAAGCGTGGGCTTGGGCTAAAAACCTTCTACAATCTCTCAAGATCCTCAGACCATTCCCAAATAAAGTCATAAAAATCCTGGTATGACTTGTCCAGGATGCCAACAAGAACACGCAAACAAGTGCAAATTTGTACGCCATTTCTCACTGATTTAGTACAGTTCATAGGCAACTAAGGAAGATAAAAGCTGCCCAGCCAGTGATCTGATCACCAGAGTCGCCATCGCCACTAGAGGTCGCGATTCTTGTAGTTGCCTATGCGGGGGGAGAGGCTGCGAGGCCAGAGATGGAAGTCGCACGTGAAGATCCAGACGTCGCTGCACGTGGTGTCTAGCCGGCGGAAAGAAGGGGAGAGCCGATGGCAGCGGTGGAGGTCGCGGGTTCCTTGCAGTCACGAAGGAGTTGATGATGCGGTGAACGTGAGCACAGAGCAGGACCAAGGAAATTAAATGCGGTAAGGATCAAGGAAATTAAATGCGGCGAACACAGTGGCGCGAAAGAAGAAACATTCACATTAATGCAAGCATAGGTTGTCATAAAGAGAAGTACAATAGGTATGAGATGGTTGTCAGCTCAGCACATGACTAGAGTAAAAGCTAACGATCTTTTTGTTACTTCACAAGTCGGACACAACCGAATTTTGAACGTAACGGACGATGCATCAGAAGGGCAGATAAGGAATTTCATATTACAACATAAAGGCAGATGAGAAATTTCATGTAGCAAGGTCCAACCATTAAAATACGGAGTACAAGAAAACTGCCTAAAAATGTTATGATATCACTAAACCTTTATACATATTTAAAGATTTGTTGCCGCAAGCTTTGGCAGTAGTTATTAGAAAATTCATTTATAAATATTATTAACAAACATAGATCACGCCTCGCCTCTCACGTGTTGATCTGTATTATTGGCACTTGACGCTTATTACATAATTGGTTGGCGCTTAAACCTCGCCTCTCCGTGTTGATCTGTATTAGACGAAAACCACATAAATTTATATTATTGATTCTCTAGTATCGGTTCATAATCACTTTATCAATTTACTGAAGTATAAGAATCAAACACTAGGAAAATTACTTCATGTCACTAGATCACAAAGTCATTAATAAGATGGATGTTAGGACAACTAGCCCGCTAGTATATAAGTACAATGTGAACTGTGGTTTACATAGTTATGTGCACCACAGTTCAAAAATGACGTTATTTAACGTATTTTTTTTCATGTGACTCATGCAATATAAATTTTTTAGGGAAAAGGGTCAAATATGCCCTCGAACTTTAGCTTAAAAGTCAATTAGGCCCCTAAACTTTTTAAAAGTGCAATTACACCCATCACAATTCATTTAGGTGTAATGAAGCCCAAAGCAAGTTAATGACTTGCTATCACAGGTCATTAGGGTTCAGGCCACCTCCGGCGAATTTTTCGGCAAAAAAAATTGACCAGCAACCGACCCAGATTTGTCGAAAATTTTGCCAGTCAATTTTTGTCGGAAATTTCGCCGGCCTTTTTTTTTTCGGAAAATCGCCGGAAGGTAGTCTGAACCCTAATGACCTGTGATAGCAGGTCATTAATTTGTTTTTGGGCTTCATTGCACTTAAATGAATTGTTAAGGGGTGTAATTGCATCTTTAAAAAGTTTAAGGGCTAATTGACTTTTAAGCTAAAGTTCGAGGGCCTATTTGATCCTTTTCCCATTTTTTATAATTTATAATATACATTATTCTAACACATAATGTATATTATCTTACTCCAAAAGTGTCATTATTTTAACACATAAAGTACATTAGTTTAATACATAATGTACATTATTTTACCCTAAAATTTTATTATTCTAACACATAAAATTTAGCAACATTGTTTTCGACCATGGTCTACGTAGCTACACAATAATTAGCCTAAGAACCTAAGCACATAGAGCCAATATCGTTCCATAAGTTTAATCCCACGATCTCCCTTATAAGGGAGCAATTGAAAATACTGAACCATTAAGTCACCATGATTTATATATTCTCACATGCTCTGTCAGGTCCGAATGTCAACCTTTTTGGAGAAGGGAGAACTTAAAAGTCTTCGGCCAATAATTTGGGTATATAACTATGCTTGAAGTGAACATATATGCATATCGAGAAACAAGAAATTAAAGAAGCTTAGAGAGGGAAGATAGATAGATGGAGGTTCAAAGGCACATGCCGTCTGCATTCCCTATCCAGCTCAAGGCCACATATCCGCCATGCTCAAGCTAGCCAAGCTTCTTCATCACAGAGGCTTTCACATTACCTATGTTCTCACTCAACTCAACTATACCCACATCATGAAAGCCAGAAACTTCCACCCTCTCACTCAATCACCCACCTTCCGTTTCGAAACCATCCCCGACGGCCTTTCCCTCACGGAAAACCCGACACCGCTCTAGACATCGTCGACCTCTGCTTCTCGACGCCAAGAATTGCTATGCTCCTTTCATGGAGATGATTCATAGGCTGAACAGTGCAGCGTCGGAGGATGTTCCTCCGGTTTCTTGTGTTGTTTCTGATACTATTATGCCGTTCGCTGTTGGGGCTACCCAGGAGCTCGGTGTTCCGGTGGTATTGTTTTGGCCGCTTAGCGCCGTCGCCAGTTTGATGCCATATATCTCTTCTGATCTCCGTCACAAGGTTACCAAAAACAAAGGTATGGAAAATCTCTCTTAGCTAATTTAATGGCATCCCATCCATTTGTAGATCAGATTAAGTTAATTCTATCATTTTATAGATCTCTGAAACAAAGTAAAACCTAGCTCGCTCACACGCGCGCACACACATATACATATATATATAATATATATATATATATAATATATATATATAATATATATATATATGATTGACTCAGCTCGTCCACCTAGGGCCAGCCTATATCATATATCAGATATCCTCCAATAAATGATTCATGATAAATATATGTTTTTGCAATACAGATGCAAATTTTGGTGACTATATTATTGATTGGATCCCGGGAGTCAAAAGTATTCGCCTGAGCGATATCCCAACCACAGCTTGGTCCACAGATCCAAATGACCCCTTCATTGACTATATCATTTCTGAAGTATTTCAAAAAGCTACAAAGCTTCAGCTGTCATCTTTCACACGTTTGATGAGTTAGAACCCAGGTGTGTAAGGCATTTCCTCTATGTTCGATCGGGTCTACACTATCGGCCCCATCCAATGCTTCTCAAAGGATTACCAGAGAGTGATGAAACGACAAAATCGAATGTAATCTATGGGAAGAAGATTCCACTTGTATTCAATGGCTGGATACTCAAAACCCAAAATCAGTAGTTTATGTGAACTTTGGGAGTCTGGCAGTTACCGACCCAGAAAAGTTGGTCGGTTTGCAATGGGCTGAGTAAAAGCATGCAGAATTTCTTGTGGATTATCCGCCCAGAACTCATTTCTGGCGACTGGTCCACCAATTCCCTCCCCGATTCATGGGATGCGGTCAAGGACAGAGGCTATATAGCCAACTGGTGCGATCAAGAACGAGTACTAAACCACCCTTCTGTCGGGGGATTCTTGACCCATTGTGGGTGGAATTCTATGGTGGGGAGGAGTATGAGCGCTGGGAAGTAGGCAATGTTTGTTGGTTCGTTTTTTGCCGACCAACCGATAAACCGGCTACTGTTGTTGCTCGCAATGGTAGAGCTGGGGTTGGGATAGAGAATTATGTGGAAGAGAACGGAACGTTGAGAGTGGTGGGTGAGAGAGTTGATGGAAGGAGAGAAGGGTAGAGAGTGAAGAAGAAGGCATTGTTTTGGGGAAGGAAAGAGCTGAGGTGGCTACTAGTGTTGGGAGGCTCATCATTTCTAAATTTGGATAAGTTTGATTGGGGAAGTTACTGCTAAGTGTGTGGCCAACATTTTCCAAACGGTAGGTGTATAATATAATGGAAAATTGTGAAGATATATTTGCATTTGTGGGCAAGTTAATTATGTATCAATGTATCACTAAGTATTGTATTGATAGTTTTAAATTAGTAGTAACCGTACAATTCATCAAGTATAATATAAAGGAGCTCGGAAGGCTTTATTGTGGTCTGGAAGTGTACTAAGTCTATGAAATGAATTATTTTACTGATTGAATGATGTCTCTATTTATAGTATCAGGAATAAGAGACATGCTAAGTTCTCCATTAACATGTTTGACGCGATAGTGCGGCATTAGTGGCTTAGGTTGACTTTAGGGGGCGTTTGGTTCAGGTAATCTGAGATTACTTAGATAATCTAAGTATGATAATGTTATATTACTTTATTTGGTTCAAGTTATGAGATTATGTGGTAATCTTTAATTACTTCAAAATTGATGTGGCGTTAATGTTTCAAGTTAATGTGATTACCCTTATTTTCTTAGGTAATCTTAGATTACTTGAATTATTTCACTTTTGTCATGTTAAATAATCCTATATAATAATAATAAGGGATAATTGTACTTTTCGTCCCTAAGTTTATAAGATAATTGTAGAATTCTTCCTAAGTGTTGATCATGCTCAATTTTGTCCCAAAGTTATTATTGTCGTTGCACTTTTCGTCCTTTCGTGCTCACTTTTCGCCCATGCGTTATACTTAAATTGCAAATTTTGTCCCTAATGTATTATTAGTAAAGGGACGAAAAATGCAAACAATGATACCTTAGGGACGAAAAGTGAGTATGACAATCACTTTAGGACGAATTTTTACATTATACCTATAACTTAGGGACGAAAAGTGTAATTTCGTACATAATAATAATAAATAAAAACATAGATATAATGTTTACATTTTTGAAGAACTAATAATGATTATTTACAAGGTAGTATTATTTTATACTTTTTCAAAATTTTCAACACAAAATCTAATGTCCCCAACTACCACGAGGTTCAACCTCGATGACCATCCATTTAGATGAGTAACGAAATGTCATCACACTACATAAACATATTATAATATATATGTTTATATAATCAATAAAGGCGTGTATATTTATATATTTAGTTTTTTTAATATTTAAAGAATTGCACACACATCCACACAATGATAATAATTATATATATATTACTGTATATATATTATTGAAGTTATTGTAGTAAATTGGTCCATTTGGAAGGTTGTGCAGTTCGAGCCTCAATGGAGGCGTTATTGGCTCTTTGTGTTTCAGTAGGTTGGAGAAGTATATGAACGATCACTACAAGTAATAGAGCTAGTAGCATTAAAAAAAAAAAAAACAAAAAATATAACCCTTAACCAAACAATGTAATATTATATCCTGCAATCCAAACCAAATACATAAGGTAATTTTACATTTCAAAATTTCACATTACTTCCTGAGAGTAATCATATTACTTAGGTAATCCAAGATTTCGTGAACCAAACGTCCCCTAGAGGTCACATCCATAAAAAATGGCTGGAGAAGTTACTATTTTTAGGTCGACCTTGGGTTAGCTTTGGTTGGCATCACAACCAAGTCATTAGTATGCATACTATATACTCTATAGAGATAATTAAGTGAAATAATAAGGGTAATTCTATTTACACCACCTATTTAGTAGGTCAAATAACTTTTAGGTGGTGGTAATGCCAGCATTAAATGGTGGTCAAAATTATTATTTGTTTTTCATTTTTTTAAATTACAAAAAAAAAAAAAAAAAAAAAACTCCCATCCCGTCACCGTTCTCGGTGAGAAGGCAGAGTTCTGCCTTCTCACCGGAGAAGGCAAACCCAGTGGGTTGTTTTAAAAAAAAAAAAGTGAGATCCGTCACCTTCTCCGGGCGAGAAGCGGACCCACTGGGCTGCCTTCTCCGGTGAGAAGGCGATGGTTTTTTTTTTTGTTTTTTTTTGTTTTTTTTTTTTTTTAGAATTAAATTTTGAATTAATTTGGCCTACTAAATGTAGTTTTAATAAGGTGTGCAAATAGCATTTTGACCACCATTTAGGCTATTTGCACCACGTATATATTTATTATAAATTACAACCTTTCTACATTTTCAATGATACTTACACCCACCTATTTAATTAGGTGGAAAATTCTATTTGCACACCCTATATGCTATTTACACCAACCTATTTAATATATAGTAACTTTTATAGGTGATGCAATACAAAAGTGCTATTTGCCACCACCTCATTAAAATATAGTTAAATCATAATTTTATTATTTATTTTTATTTAATAATCAAATTACTTTAAAAAAAAAATAAAAAAAAAACTTCTCCGGTGAGAAGGCGAAGGCTGCCTTTCTCACCAGAGAAGGCAGCCCATCTAGTGGGTCGCCTTCTCACCGGAGAGGCGACCCAGGGTTTGCCTTCTCCGGTGAGAAGCGCAACCCACTAGATGGCGCGCTCCTCACCGGAGAAGGCAACGATCCAGTGGGTTGCCTTCTCAAGGGAGAAGACATGTTCGTTTTTTTTTATTTTTCTTTTATTTTTTTATTTTTGTTTAATTAATGTTTAATACGTTATGACCCATGGTGCAACAACAGCAATTTGGAAGATCACTTTGGCTATTTACACCACCTATATAATTATTAAAAAATTTTAACTTTTTACATTTTCAAGATACTTTATACCTATTTTGGTCAAAGGGTGGTGCAAATAGCAACACCAGTTTATTGAGCACCCACTTGCATTTCTTGGTCACCTGGGCTTCATTTATTGCAGCGCCCACTGCATTTACTCTTTCCAAAAAACCAGTTTATTTAGGGTAATTCTATTACACCACTATTTTACTATTTGCACCACCTATTAGTAGGTCAAATACACTTTTTCAGGTGTGCAAATAA
>VALG01001020.1:0-18003 GCA_009835305.1 Ipomoea purpurea
TCCGCTCTACGAGTTATAGGGGGGCTTCCGCTACTGACGATGAATACAGTTTCTCGTAGTATATACTCTGTATATTATTTAAACCGTCACATAGCGAAACTAAGAGTTTGGGCTTGAGGATTCTACCATCTCTTATATAGGGCTTGGCGAACTAGAGTTTGGGCTTGATGATTCTACCCTCTCTTGAGGATTCTATCCTCTCTTATATCGCAATTATGCTGTGCAACGAATGCACCTTGCAAGGTGCATACGTTTGCAAAACGGCGCCGTTTTGTTTAAAAAACGCGCATCTCACTTAAAGAAGAAATCAGGTTCGATTCCCGACATAGCAATTTTATATATCCAGAAATTCATAACTATATAACCAAATCATAAATATATTCCACAATTATCATAACTATATATCCCAGGAATGAATGAAGTAAAAATCTAACAATGATTGGAATGAATGAAGTAAAAACCACAATGAATGAATGAAGAGTAAAAATTACAATGAATGCTAAATATTAACAATATATGATGAAATAAATTCATATATATATTCAAAACCTAATAACATATAATACAAGTGAAGTGAATGAATAAAATCCCACAATGAATGGAATTGAAGTAAAAATCCCAATGAATGGATGAATGAAGTAAAAATCGACAATAAATGAACCTAAATATCCACAATATATGTTGACGTAAAATCCACAATGAATGAATTATATAACACAAATTTCATAACTATATATTCACAATTTATAACTATATATCCACAATTTCATAACTATATATCCACAATAAATGTTATTGCTGAGAATCGAACCTGAATTTTGTTTTTTTAAAGTGGGACGCTCGTTTTTGTCAAAACGACGTCGTTTTGAACCGTATGACCATGCGCATGGTACATTCGGTTGCACAGCATAACTATTGCTCTTATATAGGGCTTGGCGAACTAGAGTTTGGGCTTGGATTCTATCCCTCTTATATATGGCTTAAAGGATTAAACTACTCAAAATTGATGATATCCAGGCCTAAATCACGGCTTTCTAATCTAATTTTTGAAATTTGATTTGCACCCCTTACACATGAGAGAAAACATATGCTATACAATTCAATAAGCTTTAAAAGAGCTCTTGTATAAATGTGGTGCAACTCACTTCCAAAACCAATGTGGGAAAAGCTTCACTTTTTTCCTTCATTTTTCCAACTCAAATGGGTCTACTTTGAGAATCAATATCTCATCCACCCATTATCCGTTCAATATATCAATCTTTTCGTCTCAATACGAAGAACCCCGAATCCACTTTGACCCGACACAAAATAGGGGTGGACTACCCCATTGATAATTGTACACAAAATAACATTTAATATGTCATTTTATGTCATTTTAAGCTATTTTTCAAACATTTTTTATTTCTTTCCTAATCACACTTACAAAAAACCCTCACAAGACCGGGATCAACTACTAAAGATGCTCTAAGGTCGCTCATGCATGAACAGTCACGAATTAGTGTCCTGTAACACGACTTTACCTGAGTAGTTGTACGTTTAGATCCAATGCCATTATCCATGAGTCAGGCGACTGCGCATCCAATATAAGAAATAACTTAAAATAAGCTTGGCATCACGATCATCAAAGTATCTTTCACATAGTCCCATCCCATTACCAGTACTGTTGATCGTTGAACAAGAAAAAATCTTGCATTGAAAATTGTTTCATGCAGACATAGTTTTGCCATATGGGCTTCATTAACAGGTAGCCACGGGTTCCTTGCTGATACAATTTGTTTTTTTGTCCATACGCCAATCTACACCCCTCCTAAGCATCCTTTGTACCTAGTCCATACATGCTCTCCGGATATATGAGGGATTGCTACCCGGGGTGGGTAGTAACGGGCCTTGTAAACACGTACCATCAACGACTCCGACATTGTGACCAATTACTATACTTGCTTACGGAGAAGAGCCAAATTCATCTCCCTAAGCCTCTTGAAGCCCAACCCACCCTGAGTCTTTAGTACACATAAACCTCCCTAGGATCTCCACTTTATGTCTGTACCATTACCGGCTGATCCCATCCACCACTATTCTTCATGATAGTTTCAATATCCCTACATAATCCCACTGACAAAAAAAAAAAAAAAACAAAAAAAAACCATCATAGCATAAAGAGGGCATTGCTTGGATAACACTTTTCAAAACTCCCTTAACGGGAAAGAAAGTAAATTTAGCATTCCAGCGGTACACTATTTCTTTTATTTTTCTCCTTTCAAAAGGTTGAATTTCCAACTCACACCCCCGACAGAACATTTGGGAGAATGATCTGATTTATTCACTTTTAGCACAATTCCCACTAGAGCCGGCCCTGGACATGATTGCCCAGGGCCTCCAAAATTTGAGAGCCCCTATTAGAGAACATATATATACATATACTATACAGCAGGCAGTGATGCCTGTGTATAGTTGTGTGTGTGTCTATATATATATATATAATTATAAGTCTATATATATTATATATATATATATATAATATATATATATATAACAATTGGCCCCAAATTTGGGGGCACAATTGTAAAAAAAAATTAAAAATTAAAATTAAAAAAAAGAGGAAATTTTCAATTTTGGTCCTATGACTGTAGGAGTTTGTTAATTTCAGTCTTCGACTTTTAAAAGTGTCAGTTTAGTACTTTGAATATGCAATTTTTGTCATTTTGGTCACTCTGGCCAAATTGCCGATCAAATTTCACCGAAAAATTTTAATAGGTAAAATAATGAGGGTATTTTAGTCATTTTATCATTTTCCTTTCTTCTCTGACCTGCCGGCGACGTCGTACTTCCTCAGTTTTCCTTTCTTCAAGGCCACTTTGGTTTTAAAAGAAGCCTTGAGCCGCTTCGCCTATACTTTCGAAGTCTCGGGAGACACGCTCGGGATAACAACTTGGAAACATGGTAGACTCGCATGGAGAGAAGAAAAGAGATGTGAAATGATAAAATAAACCCCCCTCATTACTTTCAACTTTTAAATATTTTCCAGCGATAATGTTGGACCAGCAATTTGACCGAAGTGACCAAAAGACAGAAAAATATGCATAGTCAAGGTACAATAAAATTGAACCTTTGAAAGTCGATGAACTGCAATTACATAATTTTATAGTCATACACTGAAAATTGAAATTCTTTCTAAAAAAAAATTATAATACTCTTATATACCATACTATTTCATATGTTATATACTATACTATATATATTAGGGCTATACGTACTGACATATACTATATATACTATAGCTACTATATCTCATATAAAAAAAAAAACAAATAAGAAAAAAATATATGTCTAAGATAATGAAGATATATTAAGATTATAATAACATTAAATTATATACTTATTAGAACTATTATTACTGTTTGAACCATTAGGTTCAAACAAATTAAAATAAATAAGATGTTTGATTAATCAGCTTATTTATAATTCTAAAAACTAAAATTATTAAAAAAACTGCTCAAAGCAACTAATAAATTTCAAAATTATAATATATGAGAAAATAATAAATAACCAAAAAACTCATCAGGTAAAGATATATATACCAACACAACAATCATAAATCTACAAATCAGCTAACTGATATATAACAAAAGTCACACTTCACCCAATCAAACTAAATACACATTTACCAAAACAGCGGCCGCCATGAATTGTTTATCTTCTTTAAACTTACATAAATAGAGACAAGAATAATATAGGGGACACACAAAACATAAATAAAAAATTAAAATATAAAATACATAAATAAGAAAAAAAAAAAAAAATAACTCATATGCCAGGATCTGTCCAACCCGGTTTACCATGTTCCAATGAACTGCGTTCAAGAGGATTTGAACCCGGTGGTGGTGGGGCTTAGATATAATCTATGAATATTTCTAGAAAGAGACAGTCATAGAGTGAGAAGGATTGCACAAAAAGGACAGAAAACAAAACACGAAAATAATATACATAAATATACGTTCGAATTTTTAAGACTGAAGTTCTTATCAGGTAGTTTAGCAATCAGGTTGGGACCGAGTGACTCCAAGGTGTAAAAACAAAAAAAAAAAAAAAAAAAGACTCTTAGAGCCCTAGGAAAACGATAGGATAATAATAATAAAACTCTAAAGTAAGAAAAATGTAAGATCCCAGAGTATCGTTTATACATTCTATGACCTCAGTCAGGAGTCTTAACTCTGACTGCCTTGTGTGATACTTGCAAATAGAGTCTGTGGCAAAGCAAAAGATTCCTATTTCAAGTGAAAATTATTATTTTACTACTAGTTTTTTACGTGCATTCCCGACTGTGAGATAATCCCAATGTTTTTTTTTTTTTAATAAGTGCTTTAAAGTATATCACAGCAAGATTATATTGGAATGTGTTCATGCATAGATAATTGAATGTTGAATTGCGTATTTAAATAGGTAATTCTAAGTTTACAAATGCAAGATAATATAGTCAAGATTGATTATAATTGTCAATAAAATAATTGTATAGGTATGGTTTGAAACCAAATACGGGACATAAGGGAAGAAAATAAAATGGACATAAAATATTTATACTATATACTAATATTGAAGAGCTAACTACTGATTGCCAACAAGGACATTGCGAGTATGTTTCCCACTTCAATTTGTGTGTATTATGCAATACTCTTTTTGGCATAAATGCCGCCAAGTAGTTAATATCGATACGTGGCTGTAATTATATGCTTTTTTAAAAAAACAATTAATTCTCATTTTATTATCTATTATTAATTTATTCATTGTGTGTTGTGTGTGGTTGTTGTTGTTTTTATTATTATTTATTGATGATTTTCATTATTAATTATTACTGTATTATTGATTATTATTGTATTGATGTGACACCCTCATCGGATCATTTTCATATTGTTAATGATAACACAGGTTAGATTTTTTCAATATATTTCTTTAACAACCGTTATAAATTCCTGGCTCAAGATACGCTAACGCCTAACTGCTACTAACTGATTGGTCAAGACACAGACACATGGAGGTAGCATTCCAACCTTCTATTTTTTGTGTGATTTGAATACTGCTCATTTTGTCACAAAGTCAGTCCAAGTATTAATAAAGAATTGACTTTATTAATTATAATTTTTAATTTTTTTCATGGTATTAAGTAAAATACTTGGTAAATACAATATATCACACATTATTTTGTTTATCACTGTTGATATTTAATTAAAAATTAGTGCACAAAATAAAGATAAGTGACACCTGTAGTACAAGTATAATTCAAATTTATACTTTGATGTAAAGAACTTTTACAGATTGGAGACAATATAAAACAATACATAAACTAATAAATTTTCTCTCTTAAATTATTTGATTGATACTGAAATAACTCATTTTTTTTTAATAAAGACATGGACAATGTAGCGAAATATAATCAAGTTAATTGAATTTGAATGTAAACTAATTTCTTTTATATTGGAGAAAATAAGGACAGATATAATAATGAAAGTTAATTCGTATCTTAATTTAATTTCATCTGATAATTGAATATATCCTTTTTTTTTTTGAATAAACGACATGGTGACACGCACCACTAACTTCTAAAATAGAAAAAAATTCATGTGTATTAATTTTTGTGCTGTAGCTGACTAACAGTTATTCAGTTTTATCATCTTAATAACGGAGCGCTAATCAATCAGCGTACTAATTAGTGTCACTTTTGAGTGGGCATGGGTTGAACCTAAGACTACTTCTTATTGTACTAACTGCAGTAAGTTCAACAAGCTGAACTACACAGAAAATTTGAACGAAATGCATCAACATTTCCAACGGAAATTTAACGGATAATCATTATTCATTACCGGAGGTGAAATTGAGACCATCTTAGAGAAAAATAAAATGATGATCAATGTCTGAGTCGAGTTTCATTTGATTCAATAGGCAAATTTTGACCGCCATTTTCTTTACTCAACTGTATATGCGGGTAACTGCCTCTTGGGCTCTTATCTAGTGATGCCAGGTGGAGGGGGACTTGGGCTCCTTATTAGTATAGGTAGCATAAACGATATGGAAATGGAGCGGGCTTGAAAAGGGGCCCAAATTATGGGCGATGTCGAATCAGGATCGCCATTTTTATTGGTGGAACGGCCTGGTCCCCACCACGCGCAGACGCTCGAACTGTTGATCTCTTCTTCCCAATACTGCCTACCTGGAGCGCGCCGAGCTGAGGGCTACCCGCCGTGCGAACATTATTGTTTCTGTTTTTATGGTTTGTTACTACCATCGCTGGGCGGGTAGTTGCGAGGCTAGATTCAAGCACAATTTAGCCTTATAGCTACTATCAGATCCCGATAGAAGTCTCGGATTTCACGGTCGTATGTTAAAAAAAAATAAAACAACAAACAAAAAAAAAAGAATAAGAGTTCTACACTTACGAAGAAACATAAGCTAGTGTTATCGTGTTACTCCCTAGTCCCGTATGTTGCGTATAGTCATGTCTTCGGTCGGTATCATAAAGGTCTTAAGTGCATGTCAACGAAGTAGCACAAAAACTTTCCCTACACCACATGGTACTCTTCCCATGATCCATCACAACGTGGTGGCGGTTCAAGCGGAACCTACTTGGGACCTTGAATCCAACTCGATTCTTCCTGGTCATCAAATCTCCTCAATTCCTACCCTGCGCCTCCCATCTTATTCTTCTACACCTATCACCCAAACAAACGAGCAGCAAGGGAAATCGATGGCTTCTTCCACACTCTCACCCGTCACTCCTTCTCAGGTGAACCCATCACTCCCTTCACCTCTTCTTCTCCATCTCTCTCTCTCTCTCTCAGGCTTCAATTTCACTCCGGAATTGTTTGATTTTTTATTTTGTTTGTGGAATTTGTTCAGCTATGCTCGAGCAGGAATGGCATGTGCTCCGGCGGCTCCCAAGCGTTGATGGTGAAATCCTTGAGGAGCGGCGCCGGCGGGAGGAAGAAGGGGTTGAGGGTCACGTGCATGGCCACCAGTATTCCGGCCGACGATCGGGTGCCGGATATGGGTAAGAGGCAGCTCATGAACTTGCTTCTCTTGGGTGCCCTTTCTCTCCCCTCTTCTGCCATGTTGGTTCCTTATGCAGCCTTCTTTGTACCTCCTGGGTGAGTTCTTTTTTTTTTCTGTTTTCTATTGCCCTTTTCTTGCCTTCACTAGTATTATGTTGGATTGCTGGGGTTAGTTCAAATTTGTTCTTTGGATTATGAGTTTTGAGATTGTAAAGATCAGATTTTTCAGTAGTTCATGGAATCAGATTGTGTGCTTTGTTTGAAGCTCTTGTTTATTGCATTCTTAGATGTCTTTGAATACAATGATGGAGTGTTTGGTAAATAGCTATTAGCTGATTGGTTTAGTGAGTTTGACTAGTCGATAGCATTAGCTGATTGTAGAAAATTGTTTGCAAAATGACTTTCTCAAAAAGTTGATCCGAAAAGCTAGTCTGAGCAACTTTTTGAATTTTAGGCTTTTAGCATTAAATTATTACAAAAAACTAATTAATCAAACACCCATATTCATTTAATCAAGTCAAATAGTTAATAGTGGTAAAATAAGCCAAAATTGGCTGATAAACTAAATATGTTACCAAACAGGGCCTATATCTAATGGGGTATCTAACAACTTCCTTGTTTCTAAAACCCGCCTTATGGTCCTAGCCACCAAAGGATCACAAGAAACGTAAACCAGCCTAGGTTGCCATGACCAGCTAAAATCAAGAGTCGTTCCCATTAGGAGTCGAACTTGTAAATTTGTGGTTAACAAGCCAAACAGTCCGACCAACTTGGCTAAGGTTGACCCAGTATACTATGGTTATACTTGTATTTGATGACTTTAGAACATTATAATGTTGAATTGACAGAGTATTGCATGTATCGTCTGCTTGAAATATGTGAATTTGTGACTCTGTCATCCTTATTTATGATTCTTAGTATGTTCTGCTAGTTTATAGTATGCCTTGTTAACAATGAGCTGTGAATTGAGAAGAAAAGGAACAAGAACAATTAAGAAAGACATGTATATGTATATTTATCTAAGGGTCGACGATGCATTAGGCTTTGACAGTATCACTTGCCGCTTATGCTTTTTCTATTGTTTGGTGCTTTCGGGTTGTGGTTACATGATATTCTTTCGGTATCCTGTCCACGCCTCATGAACTCATACATTGGGAGCAGGTCGGGAGGTGGAAGTGGTGGTACCGTTGCTAAGGATGCCCTAGGAAATGATGTCCTTGCTTCTGAGTGGCTAAAGACTCATGCACCTGGGAACCGTACCCTCACGCAAGGGTTGAAGGTAGGTGATTCTACTTGGTCAATTTGTGGAGAAAATTTTCAGCTTTTTTGATGGTTTTAAGATCATTGTTTTAGCCAATGATCTTGTGGTCTAGTGGCATGAAGTGACTCCCTCAAATGAGAGGTCATGGGCCCAGTGGAGGCAGTATTGACTCTTTGTACTTCAGTAGGTTGAGAAAGTAAGCTATGAACAAATACCTACATTGTAACAGAGTCAGTAGTACTTAAAAAAAAAAAAGTACTGGCAACCTTTATCTTAATGTGTGTTCAATTTAGATGAGGATAATTAACAATTCATTTGATGGTGAACTCTAGGGAGACCCAACCTATCTTGTTGTCGAGAATGACGGCAACTTGCAACATACGGGATCAACGCCGTTTGCACCCACCTTGGTTGCGTGGTGCCATGGAACGCAGCCGAGAACAAGTTCATCTGTCCTTGCCATGGATCCCAGTACAACAACCAAGGAAGAGTTGTTCGAGGACCAGCTCCTTTGGTAAGTGAACCAAAGTCTTCTATGAATATATAATATCCCATCAATATGTTACATGACCTTTAGAAGAGAACTTCATCTCTGTATTTCGCAATTTATAACTATATAACTATCTTCTTGGAACAGTCCTTGGCCTTGGCTCATGCCGACATTGATGATGATAAGGTAGTGTTCGTTCCATGGGTTGGACTGATTTCAGAAACCGGCGAGAATCCATGGTGGGCATAGACATCTTTTTCGAATGAATTACCCCTCGCGCATGAAGGAAACCGAGCTCCTGCAAGTTGCTCCTTGTACTATTTGTATTATATGAGTATTGAAAATTGGTCATCAAGAAACAGAAAATGCATAGTTAAGTGATGGATGTAGCCTGGAACATCATCAATCAAATGTCATAGAAATTTCACTTTGTTCTCTTCTTGGCCTGCTTTTGCTTTTGTTTTTGCATGCCTATGACTGGATATTTGTGCAGATATTGAGAATGCAAGTAATTGAAAATGCGAATTTTGTTCTCCAAAAGGTTGAATCCCCAACTCTAAGGACTTGGCAAATTATGTTGTGCAACCGTGTGCACCATGCATAATTATTAGAAATTATGAATCTACAGCTTAGAAATTATGAATCTAATCTGTGTGCACACAGTTGCATAGCATAATGCTCCCAAGGACCCTGCACCTCGGCCCAACAGAGCATTTGGAAGGATGTGAATTTTGTTCTCCAAAAGATTGAATCCTCAATTCTAATTACGGTCTCCCACTCTAATCCAATAGAGCATTTGGAAGGATGTAAATCACCCACTTTGACATAATTTTCACACTACACTTGTCGAGATTCGAACATTGGTCTCTTCTCTCAAATATTGTCTACTGAACCATTGAGAATATGAATTTTCATTGCATAATAAGTAGAGTAATGTAGGATTTTGTAATACATAAATTCCTCTAATAATACATAGGAAAAGGAAATTTCATGGATAAAACTAAATACCATAAAACAAAACCAGACTTATGAAATTTCTCCATGGTGAGTTCATCAATGCGTTGAATAGTTTCAGGTCGAAGATAATTCTTATGATCACCAACAGATGCTTTTCTAAAGAAGGAATTGTAGGGGACAGGAACCATGAAGCCAAATCCTCGGACTTGTTCATCTTCAGTGTCCCACTCAAAACTCAAGCTGCAACTCTCCACAACCTCCTCCATTCCTCCTCCTCGTCCTCTCCGAAAGGACAACCCAGAAACTCAGCCAATCTCCGGACATGAGTTTTAGCGTCACTCTTCAACTCCTATAAGTAACGAACAACACATTCCTAGGACGCTCCGAACTCGCCTTTCTGTACCCCAACACATGATCATAGGTAAGGCCGCAAGGGAAAACCCCATCGCAGAATTTCCCCACAGCTTCATCCAACTCCCATGGCTTCTCCTCCTCCTCCTCTACCCCCTTCCATCTGCTTCACGAAATGCCACATCGAAACCAGGGTGTCCTTCGGGTTCCTCGTGACATAAACGACACGACAGCCCGAGGTTTCCAGGGTGGTACCTAGTAACTGATAAGGAATATGTGTGCTGAAGATCCTGGGAGAATCAAGATTGGGATCTGCAGGGAATATTCCTGTTCCATAGACATGGATTTCGAGGAAGGGGACAAGTTCATGGGGATTGTTTTGGACTAAGGAATGTATGGAAGAGCGATTGGTGATGGAGTAAAGGAGAGATTTAAGCCATGTAGTGCCAGTTTTGGGGAAAGAAGACAAGATTATATCAGTGGGGAGTGGTTTGAAGTGAGTGAGAACTCGTTTGATTCCAGGGATGAAGTGAGGCATGAGCCAAAAGCCATTGATTTGGCAAAGAAGCTCATCTCCCCTCCATTTCTCTTCTGGGAAAGATTCCACTAATCCTTCTTCAGTAGGATAATGGAGTTCTCCATGAAATGGGATTGGGAACTGATCTGAGTCTCCTATTGGCTGATATATAAATCCTTAGCCATTATATATAAAGTTTAGATTAGCATGGAGTTGGACTCTTGGATTCCACGCATATCCAGCCAGACAAGTGATTTAGGTTAAGCAAAAGTAAAAACTTCGGTTTACGGGAAAGTTCGCAGGTCATTACCCGAAAATGTGCACTGGCTGAAGCACGCTTTATAACCTTAATCACAAATCAAGAAAGTGACAGTTCCTGAAAAGTGTAAATTTGAAACCTTGTGGTTACTAAGCTACTTGTTCGACTAACTTGACAAAATGAGAACGATTTACGGGAAAGTTCGCAGGTCGTTACCCAAAAATGTGCACTGGCTGAAGCACGCTTTATAACCTTGATCACAAATCAAGAAAGTGACAGTTTCCGAAAACTGCAAATTTAAACTTTATGGTTACTAAGTTACTTGTTCCATTAACTTGACAAAAATAAGAACCTCAAAATAGTTTAAACAACTAATACGACTATACATCACGTTGTAATACAGATCATCGAATCGATTAGGTTAAATAGGAATTGTGCTCAATTTAGATAGATTCAATCCAAATTCTTAAATAGCATTACACAGTCTTCTAGCTACTAACCTCTCAACGAAAGAACCACTAATAAGTACTTGGAAAACACATTTCAAAATACTAATTTGATACTATAATTTGTTGCGGATGAGAGTGGACATGTGAAAATAAATGTGATCCTATCAAAATGGGTGGTGTTAATAAAGTGACTTAGATTGCAAGCATATACAGCTGAGCCTGCAGGCTTATGTTAAGAAAGAAATCAGAATACGTTTAAACAAATGGGATAGTCAATCAGCAATCATTATTCTATGAACGTAACATGGTTGACACGGGAACCATAAATAAAAAGTATATTTTTAATATATTAAAAATATATTATTTATATACGTAAAATACATTACTTAAAAATATATAATTTTTTATATATTATCAAATAATGTACTTTTAATATATTAAAAATGTACATTACTTTCATTGATCCACACAATAATTTACGGTAAATCAACTTGTGGTCTTGCAGACGATATTAATTTTTTGTGTTTCAGTAAAATGAGAAAGTAATTATGAACAAGACGCATAGATGCATGCACGTGCTTCACACGTGCATATATATTTATTTTTCAATCAAGCTTAATAAAGAAGAGCTTAATTGGTTCGTGGGTGAGACCCCCATCGCATAGAGTTTCAGTTGGGGTGTCCTATAATGGGTAAAATGTCACTGACGGTGCATACCGATGTTGTTTGTTGCAAAATTGTAGTCGATAATAGATTGATTGATGCATATATATCTATGTTGAATTGTCAATTCATGAAGCTTATAAAGTAGTTTTTTTTGTTGCAATTAATTTCATTTTTTTGCTTTCACTTTTATTTTTTTTTTTTTTTTTGTTTTTTTGTTCAGAAACATCCTCTTGGTCTAATATTCATTGTGTCATAATTATTCTTTTATCATTCGTCAGAACAAAACCGTTGAAATTTCATTAAATACATTGACATTTGAATCTCTTTAATTATACAAAATGGACTGACCCCTATATTTTTATTTTTATTTTTAAAAAATTTTTAAATTTATTTATTTATTTTTGAAAAAGTTTCTAATTGAAACAGAAAATGTCCTTACTATTTAATGGCATTTAAATGGTTTTATTGATGGAGGACCAATAAAATGATTATAACCACAATAATACTAGGATTCAAACAATCGTTATATCCATGGGTCAGGGTTCACAAGTGCACTGTGACCATGGTGCATGCTTATGCGTCTTATGTTCATGAGTTTTGTGTATTGTGTTGTGAAATTCCTTGTACCTTAAAAATATGGATTTTGAATTTGAAAAAGTTAGATATTGTGTCTTATGTTATGATTAAGTTGTGTTGTTTGAAATTTTGTGCTATGAACACAAATATGTACCTAAAATCAGATTTGAAAAATAAGTAAATATATAACATGTGTATGTGTCTTGTGTTTTAAATTTATTGTTCTTGTGTTTTAATTTATCGTGTCTTGTGTTATGAAATTATGTACATCATTTCGATCCAGGGTCCATAATGCTATATCAACTCTGGTCATGATATAATATTGCCATGAACTAAAAGGGTGGTTCTGAAGAAAATTTATATATAATATATATAAATATATATATATATATATATATATATATACAAAAGTAAACTGTCACCTTATAAATCTAGGACAATAATGATTTTTTTAATGGATTTTTGGATCCTTAATTAAAGTAGTGTCAGTTTAATTTTTTAATTTTAAAACTTTAAATATTCTAAATGAACAATAACTAAACTATTAGTACAATTATTTAACAAATATAAAATAACATTAAATATAAATTAATATAACAATTAATAAAAAAAATATAATAAATAATAAATAAATTACAAAACATAAACAATACTTAACAACATATAATATCATAATATTATTATTATTATTATTATTATTATGTGGTGGTCAAAAACCCATATTTTGATGAATGAGAATGTTGTCCTTGACCTCTCTCTTCTAGCACTTGCTAGTCTTGATACTCTAAAACCGATAAACTTAAGCTCTTTACAATAGCTCGAGCTACCTTAATAGTCAATTAATCGCATACAATTACACGTACCATAAAGTTATGATAATAACAAAAATAAGAATAACTTTATATGAATAATAATTAAATTATTATTATTATTATTATTATTATTATTATTATTAATTATTTATTTTGTATTTTCGTAGCAATTCAATGGCATGTTGCGATGGTAAGATAGTAGATTTGTCGTTTCAAGCATCACCTCAACTTATAAAGGAAGTGGGTTGCACTGCATATAATTGATGTAATTCGGACTTGGAATGGCACTAGTTTGGAGACTGGAGAGGTGTGCTTTGTTGGTAGGCCATCTGTCCAGTTTGGCCAGTGGGCTTAGTCCCGGCAAACTATACCGTGCACTAGGGCGCAAAGTGCATTGTGCGTTCTGATCCAAAACGACATCGTTTGAACTTTTTCGCGTGTTTGCTGTTAAAAAAAATTCATGTTTCGAATGTATAGAATTATATAATAGAAAATACAAAATTTTATACCTGAAAACATATAGTTTTATACCTGAAAACACATAGTTTTATACTTGAAAATACATAATTGTATACCTGATAATACATAATTTTTATAACTGAAAATCCGCATGTTTCGAATGTACAAAATTATATAACAGAAAACACATAATTTTATACCTGAAAATACATAATTTTATACTTAAAAACCCATAATCTTTTTTAAAACGACAAATCCCCAATTTCGAATGTACAAAATTTTACACCTGAAAACACATTATTTTATAACATAATACAAAACGACATTGTTTTGAGGGGCGCGGAGCGCACATTGCTATGTGCACCCTGATGCACGGTATAACGATTGGTTAGTCCCTTATTCCTTATATTTGTTTAATTCTTTGTAACCCAATTATGGCATTCTTGAGCCTAAGCTTTGTCTACAGTTATGCCATAGCTGGGGTTCACCCTTGTAAAATGGACTCAAATCAAAAGACACAATTTATATTAGGAATAAGGATCAAATAGGCCACCGAATTGACATTCTCAAGTTGTAATTAGGGACCATCAAATTCAAAAACAATGCATTGGTCCCTAATAACTAATAAACACAGATAATGAGATAATTGAGAACGAGATCTCCATGTACTATCAGATCATGGTGCTTGTGAATTTTGGTTGCTCGGAGTTTAGAGGCGGTTTCTATATCTAAAGATTTTTAAAATTATATATTTTTTTTAATCATTAATTAAGTTCCATAAATATCTTAATTAATTATTATGTGAACAAATATCTTATGTATTTATTTTTTGACATAATAATAAAAAATGAAAAATAATATAAGAACCATTAGTCTGAGACGTCGTCTCGGATTAGGAAAAATACATTAAGTTTATTAAAGTAAGTTTATGCCTAGAAAGGAAGATTTACTGATCTCTCACATGCAAGTGTTTTTAAAGTATATGTATAAGTAAAATGGCTATATAAAGTAACTAGTGATTGAAACGTTTGGCAGAGATACCCATGGTCATGCGCCACATCAGAGCCTATTGTCCTTAACTGTTTCACTTTTTTAAAGATAACAAGTGACTAAATTGAACAATGTTACCCATAGTAGCCATAAAGCTGACCTCAAATTGAACAAAAACACTACTATTATATAAATACCGGGAGGATCTTCACAAAGCTTGGCAAATTTATTCCTATGAAAATTCCGGGTCCGAACACCCGTAATATAAACTTCTAACGTTATATAACTAACTAGTATACCCTATGATTTTTACATTAATTAATTTGTAAGTTTCCGTTAAAAAAGTTGGGGTACAAACCGCATTTCACGCGTAGAACCAAGGTTCCGGTTTCTCGGACCCTAAAAATTCCGCACCATGGACTTCCGTTGGTGTACGTTCTAGCGGACAAGCTCTGCATTGTTTTTTAGTTCGATGGTTCTAATGCACTTTTGGTGTGCACTTCCAGCTGGCATACTTCGGACCCTTATTCCTTTACTAAGTTCTTTGTAGACCGCGCCAGCTTGCCTGCGAGCTGAGACTTAAGTCGCCAATGGTTGTCCTTCTTCTCCTTCAAATAAGTACTGCGTTAAAGTATATAAGCACACGTAGTTTGATGCATGTAGAGATTGTTCATTACATAAAATAATTGAATGTGGTGAGACCATTGGCGGGTATTTGAAATCAAACATACATCTCAAAGTTTACAAATGCAACCGCAACTAGTACCCTCAGCTTAATATTCGATTAGGTGAATTGTCAAGTCAAAATAATATAACGTACGTCATCGCCGTGAAACCAAAATACAGGGACATAAGGGAGAGCAAATAAAAAGTTAGGGCATCAAATCTTTAAATATATACTAATATTCGAAGAGCCCAATCTGTGATTGTCAAACCAAAGACACTTGCACAGGTACGTTTTTCCCCCTACTCACATGTTGTTGCTGACATCTCTGAACTACTCTTTCTTGTAAATAGGAATCCCCCCAAAGTGAGTCTAATATGATTCGATCTACTTATTCATGATCATAACCTACTAGTATCACCTATATCATCACCTATACTATACTATATCCTCATATACCTATATAATATATACCCTCAGTAGATATAGTATATAGCTATATTTACGTTTATTTTTTTTTAGAAATAATAATAACAACTAAAATAGGTCTGACTGATTATTCATTATCATATTTATTATTAATTGATTTTATTATTATTGATTAGTTATAAATAGTATGCTTATAGTTTAGCGTCATTTTACATGTTACATCTAAAAAAGCACGATTTTTTCAAATATCTTTTTAATCAACCGTTGTATAATTCGCTGGTCAAATCAGCTAATATCCAATCGCTAACGCTAACCGCCTAACTACTGATTGTCAACAAGGACATTACGAGATCACCGTTCTCACGCTTTCAGATTTGTTGTGTGAGATTTGACATACTCTCTTTGTCAACAATTCCCCAAGTACCGTTTGATATGATTGCGCTTTATTCAATTATATTTTCTATAATTTTTCATGGTATTCAATAAAATACTATGGTAAGATAGATATATACAATTTAGTTTTGTATTCAGTACACCTTGTGATATTTAAATTACAAAAAAGTAGTGCAAAAAAAGATAATAGACAATGTATATATATACCAGATAGTTGATGAATGTTGAATGTAAAGAATTTTTTGACAGTTTGGAGAAAATTAAAGACAATATAGCATATAATCACAACATTATTTCTCTTAATTAATTTTTTGATATGAATCTTTTTTTTAATAAGGACATTATACGGAGACACATGTAGCGCGACATATCATCCATTGATTTGACATCTTCAAATGTAACTAATTTTTATAATTGGAGAAAAAGTAAGACAATATAATAATGAAATTAATTTTCTTATTTAAATTTATTAATAATGAATATTTTTTTTGATAAAACAGTTGTACGATAATCAATTTAAATTTAAAGGAATCGAAATGCTATGTACTTCGATTTTTTGTTGTAACTACGTAAATTCATTATTATACATTATCACGTAACCGAAAGCCTAAAATGAGAGGTATACAAATAGGCCACTTTCTATTGGGAACTGGGGTTCGAACATTCGATCTTAAGACCTTTCCTTATTGAAGATCAATGAATAACCAGTTATACGGTGATAGACGGACAATCTAAGGAAATTAATATTAACGGAAAAGATTAAACGGATAATCAGTATTCATGTAAGGATACATTAGTAATCTTAAGATAAAATTAAAATTTGATCAATCTTAGTCATTCATTTGATTAAAAAACTTGACCGTCATTTTTTCTACCCATTATAGGCCTAACTCTCTTGGGCTCTTATTAGTATAGTAGATATTATGAATCTTCACAATTTACATATTGAATGTTCACAATTTAAATGTGAACATTCAATATGTAAATTGTGAACATTTAGTATATAAAATTATAAATATTCAATATGTAAATTGTGAACATTAGTATATAAAATTATGAACATTATATTCAGTATATAAATGTTGTATTTTTGGACCCGGATTCATAGAATAATTTGCCAAGCTTTGTGAAGATCCTCGTACTATAGTGTTTTGTTCAATTTAGTCCTTCTACTTTAACATTGTTCAATTTAGTCCTTGTACTTTAAAAAGTGAAACAGTTAAGGACAATAGCTTATGTGGCGCTGACATTATCTCTGCCACGTCATCATACTTATATGCCAACTCATATATTATTTTATAAATATTTAAAATTAATTATTTTTCCTACCAATATATTACATTAATATGTCCAAAATAAATACATAAATATTTGTTCACATAAAGTATAGGGACTAATATGAACAAATCTAAAGTAGAAGGACTAAAATTGAACAAAACACTATAGTACATGGACCTGTTTTCCCTACGTTTAATTATAAAATATATTATATATATAGTATATAATATATACTATATATATATATATATATATATATTATATATATAAGTCGCTCCACTGAGGCTCAAACTAATAATCTCCAAATGAAAGTCCAACCCGAATACCATTAGCACATAGCCATATTCGTGCATGCACGTTGCACTGCTAAAGGTAAATTTGAAAATATGTGAAAATAATACGAGGTAAGAAT
>VALG01001021.1:0-37863 GCA_009835305.1 Ipomoea purpurea
CAATGTACTTTTTTACCCCATTTTGATCAAAGAGGGTGCAAATAGCAACACCCTACCAATTTTACTTCAACAAAATGATGGTCTTTGGTCCACATGTTTAATTATTTATTACCAATTTCATTACAAGACTATTATTTTTGACTAAAATTGATCTTGCTGGTCACCCCACCGTATAAAACATGGCAGCAGATTGTGTAATTTGTAAGCGTATTTTCGTTCATCACATATAATATGTCAATTTCATTCATGTATGAATCTAGGGATGCAATTGGCTAGCCCGTTGCATTTTGGACTAACCTTGCAAGGTTGTTGGTTATATCGGCTTGGGCTAAATAGTATTTTTTTTTGTTTTGTTTTTTTTTTTTGTTTTTTTTGTTTTTTTTTTTTGTTTTTTTTTTTTTTTTTTTTTTTTGGATTGGGTGACCCTAACCCTAAGGTGCATGCTGAATCTCTAAACAAAATGAAAATATAGAGCTGATCCATATGATCCATATTTGTAGTGGGTATGAGTTTGAAAAACATTTACCTACAACGTTGACGAAGTTAGAATGATCGATCAATGTTGATAAATTATTTAATGTGCTGTGTACGTGAGTGTATATATATATATATATATATATACTATTATATAATTATATATATATTTTAAGTATAGTATATATAGTATATAATATATATAGTCTGACCCCATAGCTTCGGTCGGGTCTAACCCGATAGGTTCCTATAGACCAATCCCAATTAGTTCAATTTGTTATTGGGATTGATTTTTTATTTATTTTTAATTTATCCTAACACCTATAATTTTTCAAGACTTATTGGATCAAAAGCTCGTTGGATTAGGTCTAAGATTGACTATCCCTACTCCCATCCAAAATATGTCGAAGGCCTTTGTACTCCATTATTATGTATGAATGGACAAAAATACTTCTTACAAATTACACATTCAACATGTTTTAGCTTGAGGGAGTGACCAGCCGTGGTTTCAATTTTGACAACAAAGTAATGATGAAAAGTTAGTAGGCTATTAAACTTGTGGGACCCAAAAACTGTCATTCTTGCTAATAAATTTGTATTTGCTGTATTTTAATTTATTCTAAGTTTTTGTCATTAAATTGATTTATCAATTCAAATCAATCAGGGAAAAGATATGAAAGATAAAGATATGGAATGAAGCTGGCTTTAGGTTATGTATTGTTGAAAATCTTGTTTTCAACTTGTTGCCCTTAGCTTGCAAACTTGTTATTCGAAAACGTAGGGTAAATATATCAATCTTTGTGTTTTTCATCTATGGAGGGGGGGCATTTGTGTTGCAAGGTATTGCAGGCATTCTGCAATGGCGTCTTTGTACTGTAATTTGCTACTGTGTAATACAGGTTGCGTGAAAACAGAAAAATAAAAGGAATATTAAAAAGTTGGAAACCCATATTTAGTCATACGATCTTTGGCCCCCCAAGAGCATACAATTTTTCAGAAATAAAGAAAATGACACAATCATTCATCAGGATAAAACTTGGTCAAGGGGGGAGGATATGGAGGGTGTGGTATAAAGGAAAATTGCGGGGCTAAGATGGTCGCACTATGCCGTCATCGGATTGCTAAAATGTTTATGAGGGAGGAGATGGTGAAGAATTATCATCAACGATTGCAAGTTTTAGGTCAAACATCCCATGTTAATGTTGTTAACTCTTTTGGGAGTTCTTGCCTCGATGTGTAATAAAAGGCCCTGTTTACGAGTTCATTGGTAAATGGATCGCTTGAAAAAATCCATACTACGCGTGAAGTCGTTTGGGAGTGGGAACAGTTCTACCAAATCGCATTAGGACTGCTCGAGGTCTAGAGTATTTGCATTGTAGCTTTGCAACACTCAAATCTTCATTTCGACATAAAGCCTCACACATTTACTCGATGACGGATTCAATCCAAGATATCTGACTTCGGCTTGGCAAAGTTTGCACTATGGAAAAAGAAACATATCAATGCAGGACTCGAGGAACATTGCTACATTGCACCCGAAGTTTTCAGCAGATGCTTTGGGGCGTCTGGCGAAACATAGTCCTGATGATCTAACAGCTACGGGACATGATGGTTTTCTGAAATGGTCGGTGGAAGAAATGAAACCGCTGTGGCACCGAAGCAAACGAACTCCAGCGGGTAGTATTCTTGCCCGGTGGGGCATTCAACCCTTCTTTCGACGAAGATCTTTAAGTGCCGCGAGGTTACAAGCGAATAAGAAGAAGAAACTGCAAAGAGATGACTTAATAGGGTCTTTGGTGCATACAAACAGCATCCATCACAGAGACCATCCAATGAGCAAAGTATAAAAATGTTATCGAGGGCAGCTATAGAGGATCTGGAATTTCCACCCAAACCTCATGTGTTCTCCTTTTGGCGGTCAAGAAATCGCATACTGAAAACATTTATTGGCAACTACCTTTGTCTCCGTGCATGAATCTTCTTGCTTCTTCTTCAATCATTTGATCTATAGTTATTCAAAGAATTGTCCACTTACTGTAATTTGTATCAATGCAGGTACTCTATTTTTGGAAACAAATTAATTATTCTCAAATAGTTTTTAGTTCTGATCACCTGATATTGAGGCAGATTAGAAGAATATTATGCATTGCTTGGACTACTTGACTAGGCTTGAGCTGAGGCATCTGGCAAGCTTGATGCTTGAAGGCAATGCCACCAAATTCACCCAACTCTAGAGCTTTAATTTGTGTAACTGCAGTAAAGCTTTCTGTTTTGCTGAATTCTTTTGACTGTAATTAAGTGGGAATATTTTGTTAACATGCACTGCATTGCATTTGGGTATATTGGGAGTGTTTGGTACAATAATATTAGCTGATATTGTTAGCTGATTGGTTGTGGTTTGACTAACTGATAAGCTTTAGTTGAATTATCGAAAGATATTGTACAATATTAAATTCAAAATGTGGAAATGGCAGAGGTTTAAAACCTTGGGCTAAGGTTTTGTTTGAGATGAAGTTGGGAGGAGTAAATGTATGAGGATGAGGTTTGCTTGGGCATAGGTTTGGAGCAAGGAGGAAATCTGCAGAGTAGATCTTCATTCTTTGTCTTGCAAATCTCTAGGCATGTATTGTTGCATTAAAAGCTTGGATATAGGTTTGAATAAGACAAAAGCTTGGGCATAGGTTTGCCTAAGGGGAAAAACATGGTCATAGGTTTGCCTAAAGGGAAAAGTTTGAGTATGATTTTCTTTCTTTTGCAGAGAAGAATTGCATTCAATGTGGCATTAAATGCTTGGAAAATTCTAGACACATGGTTGCTATAAATAGGCAACATCTCTTCTTTCATTTTTGATTCATTTCCATTCGAATACAAAGAGCAAAAATAGATAGTTATATTGTAATTCTTATTGTAATATAAAATTCTTCTTCAAATTGTCTTATTCTGTGTATTATTTATTTTAAATCTTACACTAGAAATTTATTCTCATTATTTCCAATTGAAGTTGCTATTGTAAATTTGGTGTTGTGAACCAATACCGATTCTAACAAGATATTTGGTAAATTAGTTGCTAGCTAATAGCTGATTATATGAAAAATAATTTTCTCAATAAGCTGGTTTGAGCCCTAACACATCAAACAAGATGATCCCTAACTAAGTCCATACAATACTCCTTATGTGATTAATATCATGTTAGCATCATTACAAGAGCAAACTCTATACAAATCCAATTGAAAATCTAGCTATATATTTATGATATCACTTGCAAAGTAAAAGGCATAATTAATGAAATTGCATGTATTGAAAGTACAATAAAAATTGAAGGAATTTTAATGTAAGTATTGAAAACTTAGCTTTGATCTAATGTAGATGGAAGATACAAACCCGAATTGAAATTTTTAATTGATATCTAATCTAACCCTATCCTAAGTCGAAAGAGTTAAAGAGTGAAAAGCCCTTCAAAAACTTGTATAAGGTCCAACTCGAAAATCACTTTTTAATTGTCTACGGCTGGTAGAAGCTACTATGTGAACTATCTCTGACTTCTTAGATATTTTTGATCCTGTTAGTATCCAAATTTGACTTCATTATCTTTATGAAAATTGTACATCATTGAATTATATTTCTAATGTCATTTGACTTCATTATCTTCATGAAAGTTGTACATCATTGAATTATATTTTTAATATCATTTGAATCACTTAATTTTTGACATTCATATTTTAATATGCTGAGATATGGGTCCAAAATATGGAGATTTTGCCTAAGAGCATCAACATTAGTTGGAAAGAATGTGAGAATAATGTAAGAGTGATTAGGAAAGAGAAAGTAGGAGGGGAGAAAAAAATAAATAAAATAAAACAAAACAGAATAAAAAAAATAAAAAATAAAATAATAAAGTAAGTAAGTCAGGCGCGCCAGTCGCGCAGACTGGCGCGCCTGACGTGCCACCTGGCGCGTGCAGTGCACGCGCCAGGTTATGGCCTTGCTGTTGCGCGGAAACGCGCACAGCATTTATTCCTTTCACTTTTCCTTTTCTTTTATTTTCTGACATTATTTTGTAATTTGCAGGATGATTATTTCATCTAATAACTCCATTCCACATTTGTGAATAACTTTACCCAAATAATTTCTTCTGAAATAACTCCACATTCTCCCCTTAGTGTGGAAATGCTCTAACAGACTTTGGTGAGGGCGCGACCACGAGTGGTAGAGGCGTCCACTCCAAAAATAAACTTTTCTCCCTTTTCTTGCTATTTTAGGTCTCCAGGTCATCCACTCATCATGGTGCTTTCAACTCTATTTCCTTTGCCGTCGTAGGCCTTGATGTCTATCGGTATGCGTCTTTATGTCAATATGAGTTCAAAACACATCTAACTATGCTCCAATTTACAATATTTTACAATTATATCTTCAAATCATAAAACACAAAAGAATCAAATAATAAGCACATACTTAGCTTCAAATTAACACAAAACCTTATCAATTTGATGCAAATATGTATATTATAAAAATAAGGAAATTTTTAAAATTATCTCCGACTATGGCCCTTTCTCAAATTGGTCCTATGACTTTTAAAATTGAACACAAATTAATTTTCCAATTATTAGATTTTAAGCCAAACTGATCCTTCGCTAGTTAGGCGTGAACTTGACCGTCAAATTAGATGGAAAAACAAGAATATTACATAGTATAATATTTAGACTATCAGCGCCTTTGATTTTTCTCTCACCAAATTAGCAAATGAATTGTTGAATTAATCTTCCAAATTAGTGAACGAATTTTTCTCCCAAACTAGCTTCAATTTGATTAGGGTTCTCAGGCTTCAACAATTTGTTTAGGCCCCTAACAGGAACTAAAAAAATGTTGGTATAATTGTTTTTTGAAATGAATTGATTCATTATTATTTTGATTGTAATTATTTTTTTTTGTTATTCCTACTTACCATCTTATTAATATCAATACTTTCTAAATGCTCATTATTTCATCGTGTAAACTTTACTAACAGAATATTTCGTTTACTATTTATTATCTTAACTTACTCATTGGATGGAAATTCAAACTTTCAATTCAGTTACAACAGAGAAGAGATTACACGAGTGTATATCTCAGTACACCTCTAATCTCTCCTATCTATTAGGATACAAACTAAAGACTGATTCTAAAGCCACAATGTAACACCCCGTGTTACGACCCTAAAACCAACTAATGAATTAATTAATAGCCCAAGAGAAAGGATAAATTATAATGATTAATTAAGGGAAAGAGGTCCACCATAGTCCGTGGGCCCCCATCCCTAAACCCAACCCCTAATCCCAAAAGGATTAGACCCTAAATAAGAACCCTAGATATATAAATAGGGAACTTAGGGGGCACCTAGAATTCCCACCACAATAATCTCTCACCACCAAAGAGTTCCAAGAATTCCCATTAGGAGAAATCAAGAAAGCAAGAAAGCTTAAAGAAAGATCCTTCATAGGCCAAGGAATTAATTAAGGCTAAGAGGTAACCCATGTCTCAACAAAACCATTTTCATAGTTATGATTCTCTTCCCCTTAGGGTTTCCCCATTTTTTTATTATTGGTCGAGAAGTTTATTTGATTATGTGATGATTATTATTGATGTTTGATGTGGATGATCCCATTGGGGACTTGATAATTTTGATATTGGGAGATTCTTGCATAATTATGTGGAGTTGGTGATCTGGCACGATCTATAGCTACTGCAAATTATCGATGCGTCGAGAAGCGGCTCGACGCGTTGAGGCTTTGATGCTTCGACTTCTTTCCTCTTTTGATCCATTCGTGCTTGAAAATCTCCCCTTGCTTTTAAAACTTAGCCTGTAATGGTGAAAAGACACTACCAAACACCGTAAGACATTCAAAACAAGTGTAAAAACCATATTTTAACGAGAAAGCAAGGGAAACACATATTAAATAGGCAAGATTAAAGAACATAGTTACTGAGATGATTTCAAAATAACTATAAAAACATACACAAATGTGATAACATCAGTTTACTTTGTGCGAGGCACTCGAGAAGTGCTTGAGTAGCACTTGTGATTCACTATTTGTATCTGAGTGAACGAGATAGTGACTTTCCTCCTTGAAGTTAAAAAAGAAGAGTGTATTATGAGGATTAAACCACCTCTGAACCACTATAAATCCCAAAGGTCTCTCTTTACTTGCACAATATTTTATTCTTGCATAACTATCTCACTTTTTATCTTTTCATTTGTCATATCTAATCACATGATTTTCGTGATATCACATGTGCATGCAAGATATATTTCATATTTGACTTATTTTATTCATTCTTGCCATAATTATCTCGAAACCACGTATTCATCAGGGTTTGATAATACCCACGTCTGCATGTGAACTAAACTTGCATACTTTTTATTTGAGACATTATTTCATCGTGTTGCATGTGATATATATTCTTTATATTACGTGGATTTATTTATAGTATTTTATTCGTACGATTATTTCCTTGTGCACTTTTAGTTGAATTTAATATTATTTGGAGTTGAAATTACGAGTGTCATAAAATTTTGAATTTGTTTGTAAAGTCTATCCACTCCCAACCCCACCCCCACCCCCCACCATCCTCTAGAATTTACACCACCCAACTGGAACCAACAAGTAGTATCATAGCCGTTGTCTATTTGAGTCAAAACTTGACTGCTAGACAGATCTCAAATCTTCAAAGTGAAGAGAGACTTGGCTCGAAATTTATTATAAGTTAGATGGATGGAAATTTGACCAGATTAGTTCATAAACATAAATTAATTATCACAACAAAACATTAATAATATTAAATAAATAACCATTAATCTGATTAAATATATAATATACTATATATTATAATAAAATAAAATAATAATATCAATATAATAAATAAATATAATCATGTTGCACGATAGGTAGGCGCTTATCGACGAGTAAGTAGCGCCTAGCGCCTAGACAGCCTAGGCGGCTAACGAAAAAAGGAAAACAGTGCACGTGTGTAGGTGCATATACGTCAGTATTATACAATACATAACATACATACATAAATAATGTACATAATAAATGAAAAATTAGCAAGCTCGAGTCCGGTGGGTTAACTCGGCTTAAATCGACAAGAAAATTTGAGAGTTAACGTTCGGAAATCGGCCGAGTTAGGCGCTATGGAGGCATGAATTAGGCGCTAGGCGGAAGCTTAGGGGAAAATTGCCACAGCCTAAGGGCCCTAGTGCCTAGGCACCGATTACCTCGATGTCTAAGCGGGGATTTTTGCACCCTGGTATATAATATAAAATATTATATACTTATTATATATAATAATATATATATAAAATATATGGGTTGCAGATATTCTGGTGCGGCGTGGGCGGTTAATAACAAAGTGGTTTCCATCCATGCACCACAGTGTAGGGAACGCAACATGGATAGCAAAAAACCAAATACAGAAAATACACCTATAACCTCACCATTGTATTTCAACTGTATGTGTTTTTTTTCCCGTAAGTTGTTTTTTGTGATGCGACTTAATTTGTGTATTTTTATGGTTTTTCCTAAACGTTAATGGTAGTAGATATTGTTGAACTACATGGTGACCGCTGCACTCCGCACTAACGAAACGCCGAACCTGAACTCGGCCTCTAATATATATAATATATATATATATATATAATTAATATATATAAAAATATATATATATATAATATAACTATAATAAATATAATATAATATATATAATATATATTAATAATAAATAAAGTATATAAAGTTTAAGTTTCAGGTGTGGTTTGGGATTTTGTTTTGTGTGGTTTTGTGTTGTGTTGGGGCGCTTTCCCGTGTGGCGCATGTTGGTCAGTTATCTTTTTTCTTTGATTCTTATATAGTAGTATATAACAAATATACACCATTACGTTAGAAATGCACTACAAATCCACACAGATTAGGTATGCTTCACCAAAAAACACAACATTAATTATATAGATATGACAGTGTTCAAGAAAATAAACTCATTACAGAAGTAGAAGGAGTTTATATGGTGTATTTATTTGTGTGGTTGTGTATTTTTGTGGAGATTTATCATGAACCTCTATACATGTTCTAAAATTTTTAGGATATTAAATCATACTATATCTACTAACTCATGCCCAACAGTATTCTTATTAATGGCTATTAAAGCACCCTATATTAGGTTGTCACAAATTATACTACAAAACTGGTTCCGTTATATTTCAACACGAACCATTTAGCAACAGAAAAGACCTGAGTATGCTGTTCCACACTATTATGAGTCAAAAACTTCTCTAAGTAACCCTTACAAATTATAATTAAACAGCGTATTTAAAACACCAAAATATTGAATTTATATTTACACAATTTATTTGAACTTTATATTTAAATCACTCAATATAAAAAATAAAATAAAAATCATAGAACTGAGGAATATTGAGTTAAACCATTACCCACCAGAAATTCCAATCTACGATAAAGCTTATCCTCGTTAATATTGGACCAAGTTATATCCTACATTAATATACAGACTCGGTTACCCCAATGACAATAAACAATTGGATATTTGGCAGTACTCCTTTAAAATTATTTAATATATATCTATAAGTAATACTACCAAATTAAGTAAAAAAAATAAAAATAAAAAAAAAAAAAAACTCGTGCCAGTGAATTTTGATATCCTGGATTCAAATGGTTGCCTTTTGTAGAGGAATCTATACGTTCTAGTTCCTGCCATGATTAGCCGCGGAATTTACAGCTTTAAGACCATGCAGCATAACACACCATCTTTTTTATGGTGTTTGAAAGTCTGTTTAAAATCGATATTATATATTTGAATCAATGCACCAATACAGTGTCGAAATACACCAGATACCTAAGCAGAAATAAATGTTCTCAAGTGAAAAATACAATCCATGACCCTCACCATGGTAAAATACGGAATCTCAGCGATCCCTAGTAAGTCTTATATAACCGAAAAACCACCGTGTGTGGTGTAAATATTATTTTTGAGCATAACGTAAATGGTAATATAAGAAACGTTAGCCGCACTGACCGCAACCGGAATGAAATAACCAACTCCTAGCCTTACACCAAAGGAACAAAGACCCTTGAGGAGACTGAGCCCCCCATTAAAAATGGCCCCTGACACCCTTCGCAAGACCAATCAATCACAATACACATAGTATCAACGTAATCTAGGAATGTTTTATGGATCAATCTGGAGATAATAAGGACGTATCAACTAACCGAACTTTAAATGATGGTGAATTGAGTTTGTTATAATTAATCATACGTTGTGAAACTTAATATACATATTTGATAAGTTTTTTCAGAAGAATTTAGAGTCGGGATGAAAAGTTAAAATTTGAATGATAATAGTATCTATAATACAAACTTTGAGTCGCAGTTGGACACATAAATATTAATTAAATAGTGTTAATAAATATATAAAGTATCTAACATCAGGAGGATCATCATCAAACCTATCCCTACAATAAAGACTACAATCAATTTCAATGTAAGAATTTAGACATTAAATTAAAAAGTGAATAGATAGTGACGGAGTGAGGTTTAAGGATAGAATTATGGTAGAGGGTCTCCCAATAATCCATTTAATTCAAATTAAAACTTTTGGCAAGATTAGAGCTTCATCTTGAAGAAAAGGGTTAAGGTTAATCTTCTGCCCTGACTGAAACGACACTGGGGAAATATCAATTGTATCAAGATATAATCTGAAATCACTTTATCATTTGTGTAACCATTGAATTAATATATAACTACTGTCAGTTCTTGGGTTTTTGACAGTAAATAGGAAATATTAGTATTAAGGCACACAGGAATCGAGGTAAAACAAAGTGGTTTGAGATTGCGAAAGTTAATATAAATAAATTATAAAACAAATTTTAGGCTACAGTGACGGTGTATATCGGGATAATAATAATAAGTACAAACTGGCCACCTCTATTATTAATATTTGTTATGCTTTGGATATAATATCAAAGATCAAATTATGTTTAAATGAAACCGAAAAGAATATGATATCTTATTATCAATTGAATGTTTAATTTAGCATATCCACTTATGCATTGTAAAATAAGCAATATATTACCGACCAGTTGTTGAGTATACCGATATGCTTTCGACTTGTGCAAACAGCCCAGAACTACTCCCAGGACGGGTAATACTGTGGTCTAATTCTTTGTAATGCCGCTCACGAGGTATTTAAGGAAGGGGATATTGAATGTAATACTATTATAATAGTGGAAGAAAATTGTGTGTGGTGAGTTTTGATTCCGAAACCGTGGCGCAGTGGAGAGACGAACTTAATATAGTTCTTTTGGTATTTCAGATAGGTATTGACGTCCTCGCACAAGTATACAGACCTACAAACAGAAAGCACAACACGAGTATACGTTCAACAATCATATCACAAAGCAAAGATGCGTTGTATACCAATAGATGAACCCAAGTAAACCGGCAATAAAGAACGTTGTCTTCAACTACAAAACCCTAACGCGCACTAGCCGGCAGCCATCATTCCAAAAAAAATGGGAGACAGTCAATGGGAAAAATTAATATTTTCATTTCCTCTTTATAAAATTTTCTAACACATTTTCCCCCATAGTGAAATATGTAGGTTGAAATGTGAGTAACAAAGATATATATAATGTACAACGTCTGATGTGCTGATAACCATTATAGTAATAGCACTAATTTTATCTTAGCATAAGTCCGACAGATGAACAGCTTCTTGGAAGCTTGACATAGTTGATAGATCCATTCGAAGAAGTTGATAGTTGTATTAAACTCCCTGTAAGTAGGGATGTTCCTTTTGAATTTTCAGTTAGTAAAATTTTGAACTCAAGTGTTCCGTCAACTCTATTTAGGTTCTACACAGTCATACACTTTGACTAATAATCAATCCCCTGTTTAGTCTAACTCTATTTAGACTTTCAACTCTGTTAATTCTATCTCAACATAGACCACCTTGAGGCTACAGAGTATGTTATGGTCGCTTTTTCCATAACTATGGTGTAACTCTTTCCACGATTTCGTTTGATCCACCATAGGTGGCATCCATCATGAATTCGTTACCTCATTAGTTTAAAGCCCATCTCCCATGATGTTTCAAAGATGACGTTTTGATTTAAGCCTTTTGTGAGAGGATCTGCAATATTCCTCTCAGATCTCACAAATTCCATTGTGATGACCCCGTTTCCAGTATTAACTGTGTACAGATTTCATGCATGTTTGACTCTTATGTGTCTTATTTTCCCATTGTAGACACTATTCTTTGCCACACAAATAGTTTGGGAATCACAATGTATGGCACACAGGTGTTGGACACCCCCACACTGGCACGTCTTCCAAATAAGTTTCTTAGCCACTCAGCCGCTTAGCTGGCTAGATCCAACGCTATGAACTCAGCTTCCCTAGTCGATCTAGCAATGCATGACTGTTTCGTTGATTTCCACGATACAGTTGCCCCACACATGAGGAACACATACCCGTTTGGTTGAACTAACATCCTCGATGTCATTTACCCAGTTCGCATCACAAAACCCCTTCTATCACTGCTGGGAACCCTACATAGTCTAGTCCCCAGTCAATGGTACCTCTTAGGTACCGAAGCACCGGTATAAGTGCACTCTAGTGAGTATCATTTGGGTTGTGTGTGTATCGACTGAGTTTGTTTACTGCACATTAGACTCCCAATTATTTTTTTTCTCATTCCCCTTGGGATACACCCCCCCCCCCCCCCAATTTTTAGATAACTTTACACTCGGGTCATAAGGGGTTTTTGCCGGTGTCACATCAAAGCTATCAAATTTCTTTAACAGTTTCTCTGTGTAGTGGCTTTGGGACAAAAGGTATCCTTTTTCGGTTTTTAACACTTTTACCCTAGTATGACATCGACTTCACCAAGATCCTTCATGTCAAATTTAGTACATGGATCCTTTTGGTCTCATTGATAGCTTCTATGCTTGAGCTGAAAATCAGCATGTCATCTACATAGAGGCATAGAGTCACAATTTAGACTCAATTTATTTGGTATACAAGCAAGCATCAGACCGGTTAGCAGTGTAACCTAGGTCTATTAAAGCTTTATACCTTTTCTTCCTGACAAGGAGCAACACACCCAGGAGGTTGTTGCATGTAGATCTCTTCGTCTAGATCACCATTCAGGAATGTTGTTTTCACATCCATTTGATGTACTATCAACCTGTGTAAGGATGCTAAAGCAAACAAGACACGGACAATTGAGATTTTTGTCACAGGTGAATATGTATAAAAATAATCTTCACCAAATCTCCGAGTGTAGCCTTTGGCTACAAGCCTGGCCTTGAATCTTTCTATAGACCCATATGGTCTCAATTCCTTTTGAAGATCCATTTGCATCCGATTGGTTTACATCCCTTTAGGTAGGTTCACCAATTCCCACGTGTGATTAGACTGTATGGAATCCAATTCACTCTTGATTGCTTCTTTCCACAATGTGGAATCACAGAGTGCATTGGCATCTGCAAAGGTTTTTGGTTCTTCTTCTAACACTAACTGAGAAATGAATTGATCACATAATTCATTTACATCTTCCAGTTCAGTCAAGTAGGTTATGAAGTAAAAACCAAAACTTTTCTCTATTCTCGGTCTTTTGCTTCTTCTTGTTCATCAGGATGTATTCAACACTAGCGACGGGATCTAGTGCATGTTCAATCTTTGAGCACTATCACTCAATGACCTGTGAGAAGACTTTAAAGGAAAGATATGCTAAAAGAAGATAGCATCTCTAGATTCACATATTGATCGACTTTCTAAGCACAAAAATCTATAAGCGACACTATTCTCAGCATAGCCAACAAATATGGCATCTAAGCTTTTGGGCCCTATGTTGGGCCTTTTGAAAGATGGGAGTCCCACCTTTCCAGACACCCCCACACCTTAAAGTATTTTAGGTTAGGGCATGCCCTTTCCACAACTCATATGGGTTTTTTCAAACCCTTTATGAGTACTCTGTTAAGTATGTGGTTTGTTGTTAGCACAGCTTCTCCCCACAAGGAGTCTGCGCACCAGCACTGATTAACATAGCGTTAGTCATTTCTTTGAGTGTGCGGTTTTCCTTTCAGCTATGCCATTTTGTTGGGGGTGTATAAGGCAGTTATTCATGAATAATGCCAGAAGACTCACACAAGCTTTTGAGAAAGTTTGATTCATATTCCCTCTCCTTTAATGTTTTTCTCTAACTGATTTTCTACTTCTGATTTGAAAACCAAAAATTTTTGTTCAGCTTCGTCTTTTGTTCTCAACAGATATATTTTTGTGAAACGAGAGAAATCATCAATAAACGTAATGTAATAGCGTTTTCCACCTCTACTTTTGGTACTTTTGAAATCTGCTAAGTCTAGTGAATAAGTTATAACACAGACGAGGTGCGATGATTTACAAAAGAAAAAAAGATTTTCTAGCAAATTTAGCTTCAGCACACGTTCACATTGAGAATAATGATTCAGTCGATAAGTTTGACAATAAACACATACTTTTTAGTCTGTTTTAAACAATTTAAACCAATGACCTAGTCTACCATGCCAAACATTAACAGAGACACACATATAAGCAGAAGGGGAAACATCATTCTTATTAACAGAGTCAGCAATACCATGGGGAGAAGGTCTAATGACAGTTATGTCTAGCACAAATAAGCCACACGTAGATATCATTTCCCAAAGAAACTTTCCACAGTGAGTCATGACCAAACGACAGACTCAAAACCATTTTTTAATCCCAGCTTATCGCCAAGGCGTTCCTACCGAATTTAATTCTACGCACTGCAGGAAATGTTGTACGTATTTTTAAACACATAATAAAAATATCTCTACAATGATGTTTCATAATCATATTCATAAGACTCTATACCTTGTGCGCATATATTACTTTATACCAAATGAAGGAGAGGATATTCGAATGAATTACACAATCAAGGATGAAGCTTTGGATATATCTCTATCTAAAAAAAAGGCCGACACCGCATAGTCATTGCTAGTTTGTAGCAACGCAATGCCAAATTAGCTCTTACAGATGGGGTAATACTACCTCACATACACTACTTCTACAAATTGTACTGCGCCCTAATTTTATTTGCTCTCCCTTAGTTGCGTCTCCGTAATGGTGTTTTCCACTGTGTCAACCTTCCCGTTAATCACGCGCAAAACCAACTTGTTAATTCAATCCGTTACTCGTGATCCTCATCCTTTATCTACAGGTGTTCATTGCTTTGTGTTATATGTGACTCTATTTTAAATCCATGATTTCGACTATGCTTTATTTGAACTTGCAACCAATACTCGCATTTGTAATCTCGATTATAAAACACTATGAAGTTGACCATAGTTTCGGATAGTCCCCTTATGTTATTTTTCCAAGACAACCTGAGAACAGAGCGGTTCATCTTGGTAAGTACTTTATTTGCAAATTCTCCTTTTTGCTTTTTAAAATTCTATGATCACCCCTTGACCTCCTTAGAGCATGACTATACCGTCATTGTTTACAAGACGTTATGGAGCAATGAAAGAATAAGAAAGATGCCGATTTGGGGCAGCCTAAATGCGACTTCAATGCGAGGCATCTAGGCGGCAACAGCAGAGAGACAAGTAAAGGACACTACTCACAATAAAATAAGGGCAAACTTGCCAGTTTGAACATTCTTGATGAGCGGATTTTTCAACATTCAACCAAACGGGGTAATCACATCCAAATATAATGAATACATGATATTGCATAGTCATAACACTTAAAGAAAAACAAAAAAAACAAATTACATAATAAAAATCTGAACATATACATTCCCGCCCCAATACTTCCTACATCAATTACCATCTATTGACCCCATATATATAAAGAATATATTTATAGATATTTCTACTTTCCCATTCATTAAGCAAAAATAATATTCTGGGTAATAGAGAATTACTATTCTAAAAATTAATTAAACTTAAAAATAGCTACTGTAATACATTTTTCTTTGCACAATCTAACTCTTAAAATATAATATATATTATATCAAGTATAGCAAAACAAACTCCATAGAACCTTATGCCTATAAAAATCTATCCCGTGTTACCAAGTAAATGTCCTAAATTAAGACTCATCAGCTGGCCAAGTCAAAGAGTAAGTATAGCGCTGGCAGCGCCGCCTAAAGAGGATGTGTGACTACCTGTTCCACACTCAGTAACAATAACTTTTGGGTACGCCTCACACTCTCACTTCCCGATTTTTATAATAGATTAGTATTCCACACACACGTATCAAGTTTCTATTAACTTGACAATACAAGTCTCTCGCTTGATGTACATTCCTAGTATAAATATGCTCGAACATTTTCCTCTCTTTGCTAAAGGTTGTTGAAATTAGTTGCTGGAAGTGTGTAATTGGGATGTCTAGCGTACTTCATTATTATGTTCTTGAAATCTACACCCACACCATCAGGTTACACTAGAAACCTAGAAAGTATTAGATACCGTCCGGATACGCGCAATTTTCAAAAAAATTTTCAATACATCTTCCCAATACCTAAAAGACCGCATAAATTAGTAAAACCAAATTCTCGAATATATATGTCGTCCTCATTACACTGTTCGTCACAACATAATATATATACGATGCGGCTGTAATATGAATGTCAATAATCCTGCTAACACTCTATTACAAAGCATATGAAATCTGTCATATCTACCAGACATATAACATCTTTCGGCACATCTTCATCTCATAAAATCGACTATTTGGCAAACCTACTTCCTTAATAAAACATGCGTCAAAATAGGAATCTGTGCCATGATAGCAGAAGAGCATAGATCCCAAGATCTGTTGAGCGTTCCGTCCAATTTGTCTCGTCTTAAGAAAATCCACATGTTCCTCCTAATGGGTCCAAACCATATTATTTGATTTCTACTTTTCGCATACAGTACATAATGAACCTTCTGGGTAAGTTATCCGAATGTGCCTCGATTGCTCAAATTATAAAATAGTGTAAACATTCTGTATCTACAGTTCATACCTTCTCTTGCACGAGGTACTGTACCACCATTCTACAGCTAGAAACTTCGTAAAAGGAATCTTCAAATATAAAGATAATAACGTAATCAACATCCTGAGGACTAAACACCAGAAAAATGATGATCTGTCGCACGCCCAGCGTCTGTAATTGACCACCCGTAAAGTTCCGATAGCAGCGACATTAAAAAAAGGCTTCGCGCACAGTAGAGACATTGTTAATACTGAAAATGCTTTTAATTTGTGGCAAACTATAGGTTTTGAACCTGGTATTAATAACAATGTCGTGCGCGTATTGCTAAAATACGGGCACTATTAATGTAGGCTGGACTATAATAATAAATGAACGAAAAGAATATGTTCTTGTGACGTGTTATTGCTAACACTGCATTAAAAGCATTTCACGACCAGGGTATCTTGTGCTTTCGACTTGTAAACGCAGAACTCAAGACCACTCGGGACCTCTTTGTATGCTCAGACTGTAAGGAAGGAAAGGAGAGGAATTATAAGTGAATTGGTGTATTTTGGTACAAGGGAGGGAACTACTTATATAGTAAGTAGCTCCTTCCTTCCAGCCACACAAAGAACACACACGTTGTCCATACACAAACGCCAAATGCGCTATCCAAAGGAAAGAAGCGCAAATGGCGCTGTCCACAAAACCAGGGAGAACAACTCTTCCAATACTACGAAAAAGGGAACAACAAAAAGAATATTTCATTTCCATCTTTTAAAATTTCCAACACAATGTAGCTAGTATCTATTCATAACTACTTTCTCAACCTATTGAAACACAAAGGATCAAATATATATTCGTATTATAATACACTAACAGTCAAGTGGTTTAAAGATTTAATATTTTTAATATTTTTTGAAGGTGTCCAGTATGCATTTATTCAAAGTATCCGAAATAGAGTCTGGAGAGACATCGTCCGAATACATAATAGTAGAATAAATAAATGCAGAAGCAGCTAAACTATGAGCTAAATAGTTCTCCAATCTAGGAATAAAATTAACTGAGCAGTAATTAAAAGAGATAATGTGTGCTTTGCAAGCATCAATGGCATAGCCAACGTAGGTTCGAAGTGAGGCAGTTGCATCTAACAAGTATTGCTGTAGTGTTAAACAATCTGTGAATAAGTGTATAGAACGTTCCCCCCGATTCCATAACCAAGACAAGGCTTCCTTACATGCTATCGCTTCAACCATAAGTGGGGAGAAGCAATCCATCAAGGGTGCTCTGAATGCCGAGATATATTCCCCCTCCTCGCTCATCAAGATTGCGCCAACCGTGGCTTTTCCAGTGGTGGGTAAATAACCGGCGTCGAAGTAACATTTCTACACCGGAATAGAATTTTGCTCCGGTAGTGTGGTTGTCGTTCCGGACTGCCACACTGTTCCGGCAGTCTCCGTTTGCTGCTGCTGTTGTGCTACGGCAGTGGTAGTCCCGGGCTGCTGTGCGGTAGCGTGATGGCTTGCTCGCGGTGGCTCGGTGAGTATTGCTGCCACGCTAATTGTCGCGGATTCGGCCAAGATTAGTACCTCCTTTGTCGCGGTAAACATGCATCCCATACCGCTCCGTTTCTGGCCCTCCAAATAGTAGTATAATATTGCAGCTGGTGAATATTTGATTAGTGCCTAAGGAATATTCAATAGATCACTAAACTAAGTATGAAAAACATTTGTTGTTATCATGGGATTGGAAGGTGAGATTGAGGCCCAAATGGAGTTTGCATAGCACATGTTACTAAGGCATGCATTGTGTCTTCATCATTACCCACCACATTGCACATGTTGGTTGTATTTCCACTCTCCTTATAATCAAGTTTGTTGTAGTAGGGAGGTATCCACTCAAAAGCTTTCCATAAAAATTTTTCCGTTTGGGGGGATTTTTAGCTTCCAAAGTCGTAACCAACAACTATCACTACCCATATTATCATTGAGGTTCCCCATTTTTGTAGCCATTCTTCACAGTATAGTTTCCTCTTTGGTCTCCATGCCAATACCACATATCCTCATAAGCTTGGTGATATTGGGATCTTTTCTTTATTCTAGCTACATCTGTAGGACTAAAAATATCTGCCAAAATATCCGGGTCCCAAGTTTGTGTTTCCTGATCAATTAAACCCATAACAATTGCATCACTCAAGTATAGGGGCTTATCTGTGTGAATCATTGGTCTTGCTCATCTTGTAGCCATGGGTGATCCCAAATGAGGGTTGTTTTCCCATCTCCAATTCTGCGCCTGAATCCACCACAAACCATGGCATGAGCTGCATAATACTGCGCCAACAGAAGCTGGGGTTATTTCCTATTTTGGCATCATAAAAAGTTCCTTTTGGGTAGTACCTGGCTTTGTAAACTTTTGAAACCAATGAGTCAGGCTTAGTCAGAAAACGCCATGCCTGCTTACCCAACATTGCTATATTAAACGCATGCAGTTCTTTGAAACCCAGACCACCATACTTTTTTGGTATACACAATTTGTCTCAAGCTTTCCAATGAATTTCATGGTCATTTCCAGATCCCCACCAATACCGGTTCATAGTTCGCTCAATAGCTGTACAAATCCCCATAGGTAATAAGAAAACACTCATTGAGAAAGTGAGCATAACTTGGCCCACACTTTTCAATAAGACTTCCTTACCAGCTTGTGGACAACAATTTTTTATTCCAAGAAACTATTATCTGCCTTATCTTATCTCAATATATGAAAAGGCTGCCTTCTTATTCCTTCCTACGAACGAGGGAGTCCCAAATATTTCCAAAATTTGGTGTCTGGGTAACTCCCAGAATCTGTGCCACATCATCCTATCCTCATCCTATGTGTTCTTACTGTAGCATATGCTGGACTTATGATAATTTACCACTTGGCCAGACAAATTTTCGTATCGTGTCAAACACTGTTTCACTGCATTTCCCTCCTGCGTGTTTTCTTTAAAGAATAACAAACTGTCGTCAGCAAAAAATAGATGAGAAATAGATGGTGCACCTCTTGCAACCCTGCACCCGTGAATTGCTCCCTGAGTCTGTGCCTGTTGTAATAGCAATGAGAGCCCTTCTGCACTGATAATAAACAGATATTGAGACAAAGGGTCTCCTTGCCTGAGTTCGCGTGGTCGGGGTGAATAGGTAAACCTCGGTTTCCATTCAATTTGACATTATATGACACAGTAGTTACACATAACATGATAAGATCCACCCATGTACTATTAAAACCCAGTGTTGTTAACATATTCCGCAGAAAGGGCCATTCCATACGGTCATATGCTTTTGCCATATCCAGCTTTAAGGCACCCCAACCCACCTTTCCACATTGCTTCCTGTTCAAAAAATGGCCAATCTCTGCAGCAATTAAAATATTATCTGTCAGGTATAAATGCACTCTGAGAATTAGAAATAATTCCATCCATTAGTGGTTTCATTCTGGTTGTAATCATCTTAGCCCTGACCCTGTATATCACATTACTCAATGCTATAGGTCTAAGATCCGAGACCCGCTCTGGATTCTTCCCTTCGGTATTAGGATCACATCAGTATCATTCAAATTGGTTGGGAATGACCGCGTATTTAAACAATCCACAATAAAATCCGACACATCCCCTCCCACCACATCCCAGAACTGCTAATAAAAACCCGGATTCATTCCATCCGGACCAGGTGCCTTATCTGGAAACATGGAAATAGTGCTGCTTTTACCTCAGTTTTTTCAAAGGGGCGCAATTAGGGCATCATTCTGCGTTTGTGTCACTCGGGGCAAGACATTAGTATAAAAACTTTCGTCCATCTGGGCTTGATTTGACGAAAAAATATCTCGGTAATAATCAAAGATAACACTCTTCATGGCATCTCCCTCCACCCAATCCCCATTTCATTCATAATTTTAGAAAGTGTGTTTTTCTTTGTTCGGTGAGAGACATACCTGTGATAGAATTTTGTATTCGCGTCTGCCCCCTTTAGCCAGTGTTGCTTCGCCCTCTGTTTCTAGAAAGCATCCTCCTGAATTTCCAACTGGGCTAGGCGTTCCTCCAGTCGTCAGTATTCGGCCAAAGATACCTGATTTGTATGTCCCCGTAGTCGCAACTGTTCTTTAAGGAGACACCTTATTTGCTCCTCAAACTTGTGAAATATATCACCTCCCCACCGTGATAGTTTTATTGCCACACAGTTCAATACAGGCCTGTAAGCCTCTATCTCTCCCCTCAGTCCATGTCGTCTCAACCACCCCCCTACAGCCTTCATCATGTAGCCAGGCCATCTCAAAACGGAAACCTCTCCTCCCACCACCCGTCCTTTCCCGAAGATTCAGAATCCCAAGGAAAAGAGCGGAATGATCTGAGCGTCGGGTTAGAATGTTCAAGACAGTAGCTTCTCTTACCACATCTCGCCACTCCTGTGTGACTAACACCTTATCCAGCCTCTCTTCAATCCAGTCCATAGTACCCTCTCCCCTTTCCCAAGTAAACGGGTATCCCTGCATAGGCAACTGAGCTAAGCCACACTCATCAATAGTATCTCCAAAGCCACGTAATAGTGCCTCCGGATGGGGAATCCCTCCTCGCTTCTCATACTGATATAGGAGATCATTAAAATCTCCTATAATAACCCATGGTAACTCAGAGCGGTGTGACAAAGATTTGATGAGTTCCCAAGAGTCGTTACGCCTTCCCCTTTGTGCAAAACCATAATACCCCGTCATCCTCCACTTGTCAAAACCTGGCATTGTTACCTCAATATCCACATGATTTTTCGAATAACTCAGTAAACTTGACGTACCATTCGTTTTCCATAACAACGCCAAACCTCCTTTCGTTCCTATACTATCAACTTTAAAGACACCATCGAAACCAAGTTTCACCCGGAGACGCTCTGTGTGATCCTAGCCAACCATGGTTTCCATCAGAAATACAAAGTCGGGTTTCTTACTGGACACCATATCCACAATTTCACGAACTATTCGTGGATTACCCAAGCCACGACAGTTCCAACTTAACGTACTCATAATGATGGGCGGATCTGGGAACCAGCACCCGCCATAAATAAGTTTTTTGAGAGATCAGTCATCATAACATCACCACCCTCCCTTCTCAACACACTGCCATCCCTTCCCGCCGCCGCTTCGCTGCGCCGTGACCGTACCGACGACTTCATGGTCCTGTATTGGTACATCACGGCCAGCTTCCCGTACACTACCACCACTCTCAACCCCCTTCCCCTCAACCGGCACCAACCACCCTTCACCAATAGCTCTCGGCCCCCTCTTCAAACCCGCCATCAAATTCGTCGAAAACGGGTATTGCTCCACCAGGATAGTAGCATTCCGTGCATGAATGCAGAACTTGTATAAGTGCCCCAGGAGTCCGCATAAAAAAAGAAATTGTGCAAACACTCATATTTAAACGAGACCCAACATGTAGATTTTTCCCGTTTAACAAAAATTCATACGCCTCTTAATCGGTTTGTCCACAGGGATCGATAGCCACCCGAATACGATAGAAAGCCTTCCACGGCACATTCACAAATCGATCATCATATTTAACAAAAGTGCCAAGATAGTTACCAATTTTTCAAGAATCTTTACAGAGGTATGTCCCATTGGTAATCCATGTACCTGCACCCACATATCAACCGTATCCAAAACTACATCCTCCGGAAGCATACCATCAACCACCTGCCTGCAAACTAGGGTTGCATTCTCATACACCCATCATTCAAGACACGTTCCATATCTGTCTTATGGAAGAAAACAAAGAAGAATAAATGCGGCTGGATTTCTGTTACCTGGACACCCTGAACCGGCTGCCATACCGAAGCCAGAACTTCTCGCATAAATTCCAACCTGACTAGCTTGCCTGTCAAGAAACGCCCGACCAATGACCAAGTTGGCCTTGCATCCGTCGGCGTCTCATCGCCATCATCAAGGTCTGGCTCAAACCGTGCGGCCTCTTCCTCCCAATCGCCAACTCCGCCCATCGCCTTGTCACTGCCTCCACCCCGCCTTCTCCATCTGACGCAGCCATGCATGCAACGACTTTGCAGCACTCGTTCTTCGTAGAAATCGGCGACAATTGCCATAGAAAATCAATGAAAATAGGGAAAACATAGGACAAAAACCTAGTAGTGGAGAGAAAACCCTAGAATTCTAGAGAGAGAATTGGAAAAAGGTGAGGCATATTGTCAATAATTTTTTTTATTATATTGATTTAAATTTTTAATATAGTTTGAACATTTTTAATATATATATATATATAGTAATATATATATATATATATATATATATATATATATATATTTATATATAGTATAATATATAATTGTGGGGTCACACTTTTGTGTCGTGAGAAGGTAATGTGTTTGTTACGTATTAGATGTCATTTGGTATTTTTTTATCAATTAAATTTCAAAGAAAATGTCTTTCAGGAATATGTTTGATGGGATTAATGTTTACAGAAATATTAATTAATATGTTTGGTGTGTTTAAACTTTTAATAAATTTTTTATAATTTTAATATATTCTTATTATACATAAACAATGATCCGTAAGACGGTTTCACAGTAATTTTTGTCATAATTTGTATAGTGTAATTGGATGAATCAATTACTACATTATTACTCCGTATATTATGGACGAATTCTTGATATGAAAATGTGCCATAGAATTATTGGTCTTCCAAAGCTACAAAAGAATATTGCATTTTAAAAGTCTAAAATGCTACCATTAAAATAAAAAAATATCTATACATATTTAATTATGCATTGCAAATTGCAGGTATGAGAACAAGGAAGAAACAACAAACGCTGCTTCATTATTCACACTGATGATGCATGACCTGTCTTCTTTAAGGAAACTTTCCTTATCCAAACCTCAATAATTTTTCTTAGTAATTCTCTATAATTAATCATATGCCCAATCTGTCCCTTTCTGATCTGTCCAATATAATTTTGCACTGAGATAGGGACCATACACGCTTATCTAGCTAGCTGCTACCAAAGCATCAAATAATCATATTTGTCTTCTCCTCTATGTCCTCCTTTGCATCAATATAATACTACTAGCTAAACTCAAGATTTAAAGAAAATGAAAGGACAAAACAAACAAGCAATAAATAAATAAATAAATAAATAGAACGGGTAAAATTAAATATCTATTTGGCCTTATGCATATATTGCTATTCATTAAGTGGTTATTTTGCTCTATATTAATATTTCGATTAATTTGATCATTTTATTATTGACATTAACAATCTATCAATATAAACTTAATTGTTTTCAATCTGACCCTTCAGTATAACCATTTTAAGTGCTATACATGAAAATATTTTTTTTTAATTCTCTCTTTCCTTTGCGACTTCATTTTCTTTTGTTTCCACTTCAACGAAAAACTCACCCAAAAACCTCACTCCATTGAGGTTGTCCTAAGAGTTGAAAGTTTTGTTTATTACTTTTAATTTTCACCTTTTATGTTTATATTGTGTTGAAGATATGGAATAGTTTTTAGGTTTTTTAAAATATAAAGCATATACATTATTTGGATAGATTGTTAACACCACTAACGAAATGATCAAATTTATGAAATATTGCCAAGATCTTGTGGTCAAGCAGCATAATAAATCTCGATCTCCCAAATAGGAGGTTACAGTTCAAATCCCAGTGGGACATTATCTCTTTATGATTCAATAGGTTGAGAAACTATGTCCACATTGTAACATAGTCAGCGGTAGTATATTGAAATTAAACATACGAGTAAAATTAATAAAATGGGAAATTTTGACCGGATAATAATAACATTAGCTAGGGCTAAATTTGTAAATTTTTCAAATAAAAATCTTTAGCTTATAATGAAGTTCTTGTTGAGTTGTTCAGCATATATACTTCCCAAAATTATCAGACTTCATGAGTTGTAAAAAGTGGTAGGACCCGATATACTTAATAGGTACAATGTGTGAACCAAAGCAACAAGAGAATGATTCCTTCGTACAAACATATAGGTGGTACAACTCTGAACACTAAATCCCAAGATACCAAACAAAAAAATAAAAATGAAACATTTTTCAAGTCACCGATCTAAATAAGAGCTACAACATATGATATATCAGCTTTTACTTATAGCATGATCGGACTTTCATTTTATTTTCTTTAATCTCATAACAAACTCAGATATTATGCCGTGCCTAAAAAGGCAAGCTACCAAACTAGAAAAATGGTAGATAAAAAATTCCCTCTCTATGATATCACATAATAGGCACTATTGGTATCACTGACAAGCGCAGAAATATCATCCAAGTCACCCCTATATTCATGCTCATCTCTCATAGCTCAACGTGCACTGAAGCCCACTTACATCTTACTTTCTAATTCACTACATAATAATATTATGAAGGAGAAGCTCTCTAATAAAGCCACTATTAACAAACTAATCAATCACTATATAATTAAACGGTTTTAATATTCTATACAAATAATCCAACAAACGCGAATTGTTCTCGAAGTGTCATGCTAAGTCGATATGTAAGACGTTGTACAAAATAAATACAATCTCTTATATGTATTACATCAGTCATATTTTGAACACTATACCATAACATCCCACCTCCATCATAATCATCCAAAATAACTAGCAATTTAAAATATATAAACAAACATAAATTTAAAAAATAAAATATAAGATAAAATTACTCACAATTCAAAAAAAACAAATATCACAAACATTACCAGAATACTCAAATAACACACATAAATAAATAATCAATCACAACAAAAAAATAATCATTATAAACAAAAATCTCAATATTATTTTTAATCACAAAATATGATAATTACCCTGAACCCGATCCACAAAAGTATTCAGACATAAGTAACATAATATAATAATATATATCTAACATCAAAATTACAATAACATCGTACAGTATAAATCATATCAGACAAGACCGTCGGTAATATAGATAACAAAAGTTATATATTCAAGAATAACATTAATAATCTAAATTTATACGCGATTCCTAAGTGAATAATCGAACCAAATTTTTCTGTTAAAAAGGATTAATCAAAATTCTTCTGTTCGGTTGGTTAACTAATTTTTGACTGAGTTTGCATGCCTTAAATCATAGTATTTATTGTTAGGAATCGGAAAATCGTTCGTGGACTTAATATCTTCCTTCTAGTCAACAAGTTCAAAAGACTTGGCATGCATATATCTTCAATCGTTATACCGTACACCACGGTGCGGTAGCAGCGTGGCCGTTGTGCCTCCCAAACGATGTCCGTTTTGGGAGGTGCAGTTAGGAAGTTGTTGTGATTATGTATATTTGTTCATACAATTATGTATATTTTTTATTATGTACATTTTTTATACAATTATGTACAATTTTTTAATACAATTATGTACATCCGAAATCAGGAAATTTTTGCTGTTTTTATGTTAAGAGTTGATGTGTATTATGTTAAAAGTTTATCTTATTATGTATTATGTTAGATTATGTGTATTATCTTTAAAAACAGTATGATATTTTTGTTTATACAATTATGTACATTCATGTATACCAATTATGTACATTCCCATGAGTATAACATTATGTACTTTTTGAAACAATGAGATTTTTTTAAGGAAATTAACCGCCAAACACTGGAGTAGCGAAATTTCAAAAAAAAAAAAAAAAAAAATCTGAAACGATGTTGGTTTGCAATCTGGGCGCACAATGCAACGCGCGCCAATGGTGCATGGATATAATTGCCATATATCTTTTGTAACAGACCATTTTCTTTAATTTTAATCCATATTATATGTAAAAGCATGGTGTTGGGCTTTTCTTTACATTGGCTAAAATATTTGTTAACTAAGTGTAGAACCCTATGTTGTTAGACCATTTTAGTGAAGAAATCTATTTGGTAAATGTGGTTGTGTGAAACAAAATGGTAAAATCATTAGCTTATATAATATTTTAAGTGATCATTATAGTTGACTTTAACTGCACAGTATTGTGATAGGAAAACATGACAAAGTGTATCATAAGACATATGTTCATTTGCATTATGGGACCTAGGTTCATCATAATATATATTGTAGATTCCATTAAAAAAAAAATTAGAGTATGCAAATAACGATATCAAATTGCGGAAATGGATTTGTGTTTTGCACTACATTATAGTAACAATTAAATTTTTGAGAAGTTGACTTGTATAGCATAGAGTTTGAAATTGAACCTCTCAAAAAAAAAAAAATGAGTTCGAAAATTGAAAATTGAAAATATTTTTTGTTTTTAGAAAAGTAAAGAACTTTTAAAACTATTTTCTAAAATGGAAAATTGAATCATGTATCTTCTATTTGGCTAATATATCACTATAATCACATTCCTCACAAATTATCTAACTACATATTTATTTATTATATGATTATATTCATAATCATCCTTCTTTTACTTATCAACAATCTTCTATCTTTTCTACACATTTACTTATATAAAAAACTTATTTGTTTATGCTTAAAGTTAGACATTATTTATCATTATCACAATTAAAACTTGAACTCTAACGCAAGTTCTTTTTAGTTATGCTAATAGTAAACAAGTTTGGTACAGAAATCAGATATTTGAAATTTGACATATATTAGACATAAAGTAAAATTATATATAATATATATATATATATATTTATATTATATAACTATTAGATGTATTTTTTTTTTTTAATTGTTATTAGGGTCTTTATTTAAGTTCTATATTAATATCAACATCATGGATTTTCGTTATCAGATTGATTATTCACAATGTGACAGATAAAATTTTAGTATCACTATGTACAAATAATTTAGACTCACGCCGACGTATCGTGTCCTCATTCGATCCACAGGGAAGCGGGCGTATCAAACACTAGTTACTAATTTATTCTTGTGAAGCTAATCGTAACGAAAATCATGGATGGTTGATTAATTGTAAACCTAATTTAAAGAGCAAAGTGCATGTTGTGTAAACAATAGAGAGAGAGTGAGTTCTTGGGATTCAAGTATTAGATCACCTCGTGGCCAATCTAATTGCAATATTAAATCTAGGTTTAACAAGTGTGAGAATGCAACAAGGAGGAAAGAGTTACTCCCGTAATCTCTAACCTAAAACAATAACAAATGAATAGTTCACTCCTGTGATATAAACACCCAACATGTAAGAACAAGCATCATAATAAATTCCTAACTAATACTCTCCGGATGGGCAAAAACTAAGAATTAATTCCAATAACATATATGTCATCTCCCAATGTGCAATTGTGGGTGCCCCTAAGAATATGTCATAACTCCCTTAAGACATAAAAGATAACTGCGAAATGAGTAATTATGGCCATTAACTACTAGCAATAATAATATAAATCACAATTGCAATACAAGTTATAAAACCTAATTATCAATATATTAAGAATCTGAAAACTAGGCACATAGGTTCATAAACACTTTTACCCAAGAATCTCTAAGAAAACTTAGCCACATATGGCTAATATAGAATTCATTGCAATAATATAGAGAGTTTACAAGCAATCAAAGAGAGTAAAAGAATAGACCAAGAGATTCTCCTAAATCTTCCTAGCTTTTCTTATTTCTTCCCAAGGCAACTTGTAGCTCTTGATTCTCCTCTTTATTGTCTCCAAAACACAGCTTGATGCCCTAGGGTTGAGGAAATATGGATTTTTTATAGTGGGAGCCAAGCGGGGGCAAAGTTTGAAATTTCCGTGCAAAATATTCCAAACTCTCGCCCAGACAAATCGACGACTCGACGCGTCAAGTTTAATCTTCAAATTCCGAGACGCTTGCTGGAAATGTTCGACGCGTTGAGTTCTCGACGAACTGCTCGGACTCGCCACGGGCATTCTCGACGCGTCGAGTCTTCAGCTATTTCTTCGGACTCGGCTCTAGAAATTCTCGATGCGTCGAATCTTTTGTGTCAACGCTATTGGTCTATTTTAGCTCCAAACTTATCCTAGAACTTCCTTTGCCTTCGCAATTGATCTAAAATGATTCTAAAACACTAACAAACACCGTAAAACATTCAAAGAACTATATGTTCATAATTTGATAAGTATACAGTTTAGAAAATTATGAATATACAGTACATAAATTATGAATCACAGAACTATATGTTCATAATTTGATAAGTATACAGTTTAGAAATCCAATTCGATGGTCATATATCCCATTGTTGAGCCTTTGTATTCACAAATCACAGAACTATATGTTCATAATTTGATAAGTATACAGTTTAGAAATTATGAATCAACAATAAAATATTATGAATCTGCAGTATAGCTATTATAAATCTACTGTATAGAAATTATGAATCACTGTATTTAAATTATGAATCTACGATTTAGAAATTATGAATCTACAATATAGATTTTATGAACTACAGTATAAAAATCAATGTTGCAAAACACGCTAGGCGCCCCCTAGGCGCCAAGGGGGTGCCTAGCGCCTAGGGCTTTTATTTTTTTTATTTTTATTTTATTTTTTTTTATTTTTTTAATTAAAAAATAAAATTAAAAATTAAAATTTATAAAATTTAGTAATAATATATACATAAGGTTTATAGTTATTTCTTAGAAATTATTTACGAAAGTGGTTGTAAAAGTGTTCAAAAGATTGTTTAAACCATCTAAATATATAAAAAACTAAAATTAAGAGCTAAAGAAACATTTTTTTGGCGGTTGCGGTGGATAGATCCTCGAAAAAAAATTCTGAAAAAAAAATTGTCCAAATCGGACAACCGAGTCAAAAGTTTATGCTATCCGAAAAATATATATACAAATAATAAAAATCCGCCGAACCACCGGAATTTAAGAGAAGAAACAAAACGCGGAGAGACCGACTTTTGGCCTTAAATCGCGGCGGCGCAATGCGCCTAGGCGGCGTTTTTTGCAACCATGTATAAAAATTATGACCCCCCCCCTACAACCGTGACCTTGCAAAAAAAACCACGACATAACCTCAGAGACCCCGACCATGTATAGTATCATAAAAATAAGAAGGACTCTTGTCATATCGTGAATCTCATCAGAGGGGTGAAAACATGACAATGAAAAAGAGACTCTTGTGAACTATAATTAAAATATGCAATTCCAGACGATAGAGAATATTCGTCAATGAGATAGAATAAACTGGAAATAAGAATTAAGGTGGTGTAAAACCTATTAAAAACAACATCTTTAGGGTACGGTTTGAACAAAATCATTAAAAGACTTTAAATTTCCCTCCAAAAGAATTCAACTTCCAAATTTGTGAAACCGGTATGCAAATCAATTTTTGTATAACATAATGTTAAGAAAAACTTTATTCTATATGTCTGACGGAAAGAAATATTTTGACCATCCTCCATCCATCTTTTATTGTAAACGTTGCACCGCTATGGTTAATGTAACTTAACTTATTTATTTTATTTTAAAAAAAAAAACTATGGTTATTTTAATTATTTGGTATTTATATACATTTATTAAAATAAATATTTTATTTAAGAAACATGGCCCACAAAGAGGATAACTTTTATAATAAGAGTCAAAGGTTAGCAGGTAGCACTGTGGCAGTGTATCAACCTTTAAATTTCTTCATGTTTGAGTTCACTTTAAACAATTCTTCTCTTCTCTCTCTCTCTCTCTCTCTCTCTCTCTCTCTCTCTCTCTCTCTCTCTCTCTCTGTATCCAGAAACAATGGGAGTTCTTCTGCCATGGCAACCAAATCAAGAACCTGCAGACTCAGATCAATCCAACCCTAAAACCCTTTACTCAGATTCCTCATCTTCTTCATCAAAATCATTCTCCTCTCTGGCTTCACAACCAAGCTTACCTTCTGTCCCTTCTTTAACTGCATCCATTTCTTCCTTGATTGAACAGCCCTTCTCCTCCTCCAAAGCCTCCCACCACTGCCTGGCCACCTCAAGGGCGGCGGCTCCTACATATTCTGCCTCTCCCTCGCCGGAAAACACCTCTACTGCGGCTCCTCCAACGGCGATATCCTCGTCTCCGGCCGAGACCCCAGTCAAGATAATGGAAATTCACTGCGCCTGGTGGCTCAAAGTGGAAGTGCCGTCAAGTCTATCGTTATCTTGGGAGATAAACTCATCAGTGCACACCAAGATCACAGGTATAATCAACATATAACTGTCAAAAAGTAATTTTTTTGATTCCGCTTAACAAATTTTCCTATACCAAAAGTTATAACCAATAACGAAGATATGACTTTATCTCTTTATACCGTCACATTTAGAGAAGCAAGGTGTTACTTGGCTCTTAAGACCTCCAGCTCAACAAATCCCCTAACACTAACCAGCCTTAACTTAAATCTCTGCCAACAATTTCTCTAGCACTGACCAGTTTTAACTTGTCCTATGACCTGGTTTTGATATCACTTCTTAAAATCCAATATTTACTATTGTGTCAAAATTATAGCGTCACATCTTTAAAAAGAATTTTAAACTTAACCCTTCAAATTTCCGTCCAACAATCCTCTAATTACTAGTGGTGAATTTGACCATTCAACGACCTTTGTCAACAATAACAATTTAAATTACCCAAAAATTAAACGTGTATATATTGTGACCCAAAATCTCAGGATCCGAGTGTGGAAAATCGACAACGAGTTGACTCATCAGCGGAAGCACAAGTACTACAAGTGCATTGCGACACTGCCGACGTTAAACGACCGGTGCATGAAGCTGTTCAGCGCGAAGAACTACGTGGAGGTCCGGCGGCACAAGAAATGCACGTGGGTGCACCACGTGGACACCGTGTCGGCAATGGAGTTATCCACCGACGGCGCTCTCCTCTACTCCGTTTCCTGGGACCGGACCCTCAAGGTCTGGAGGACCTCCGACTTCAAGTGCCTCCACTCCATCTGGAACGCCCACGACGACGCCATCAACGCCGTCGCCTTATCCCACGACGGCCTCGCCGTCTACACCGGCTCCGCGGACAAGAAAATAAAAGTCTGGAAAGTCCACGGCGGATCAGACAAAAAGCTCAGCCTCAGCCTGGCGGCGACGCTGGAAAAGCACAAGTCAACGGTCAACGCCCTGGCGCTAAGCACGGATGGGTCCGTCCTCTACTCCGGCGCGTGCGACCGGTCCATAATCGTGTGGGAAAAGACGATGGGGGCGGGCCCATGGTGGTGGCGGGGGCACTGAGAGGCCACACAAAAGCGATCTTGAGCTTGGCGGTGGTGGCGGAGTTGGTGATCAGTGGCTCAGCGGACAAGAGCGTGAGAGTGTGGAAGAGAGGGGTTGGGAAGAGCTATTTTTGTGTGGGCGTGTTGGAAGGGCATAGTGGTCCTGTCAAATGTTTGACTGCAACTTTGGACAAGAAGAATAAAAAATACTAAGGATGAGGAGGGTAATTGTGGGAATTCATACATGGTTTATAGTGGCAGTTTGGATTGTGATGTTAAAGTATGGAGAATTTGGGTTCCCAATAATGTGTAGATTAAAGGGCATGTTTTTTTTAGGATACTTTGTTCTAAAAGGTCGAATCTCCAACTTCAAAGGTTTTTACGTCTCAGACCTGATAGAAATCTGAAAAGATACTGTACATATGGAATATGGAGAAAGTTGAAATATAGTAAAGATTATTTTATTATAATGATCAATATAAGATTTTGTTTTGTTTCTTCCAATTAGGAAGTTGGGTTGAATGTTTTTATGTGCATTGAAGCATATAGAAAGAAGTGATATTACTTCATTTCATATGAAGAACTTGTATTGAATTCATAAATTTGTGATTTCATAAGATTAATTTTATTTTTAATTTTTGGAGCTGGATAACAGTTATTACTGATTTGTAATTGTAAGTGCTTTTAAGTCTCTTAGTATTTCTCGGAGATTGGGATTCTTAAGTAGCAAAAAACACTATTAATAGACGGGCACGGTCATATTTGTCACCTCTTTGCTAGCTATCATACACATTAGCAGTTACGTCTTAGCATGATTGACCTGAGTATCCAGTCAAGGACCAGAGATGGCACATCGACCTCCGATCCATTAGCGAATCTTCATATACTACTTTTATGCTTCACGAGTTATAAATTAGGGGACTCTATTTAATTTGGTTAGGATTCCAATTATCCAATGCATGTATATGAGAACCGATAACTCATAGTTCGAACTCATTTGCGATAACCATCCCAACAATCATGCTTCACTCATATCTATTAATTGAATCAACACACTTACATTACTCAACCAAGTCCATAACAAGATTCTATATGAAATAGGTACTAACCCACCTGGCTTAAATCGTTATTACACTATCAGAAAGAAGCTAAAAATCTTAATTTAACATCATGACTTTAAACTTTAATATCAATAAATTGTTCTTTAAAAAAAAAAGTTTCCACACTTTGGTATGGTAAAACCGTAAGAGGCTATTTTTCAATTAGCAATAAGGTTTGAACTTTGAATGAATAGGGGAATTTGGAGCAGAGATTCCTTTCCTAACGATATCACACCCCAACAATAATAATAATAATAATAATATAATAATATCAATAATATAATAATAATAATAATAATAATAGTCTACATTTTAATCATTGACCATACGTCTATACCCAACGTTGTGGGAATGCCAAATTCTCATCAAATATCTTAATATAGAAATTTGATTTTTATTTTTATTCATAAGCTGGGAAGAGATACAGTAGAAATAAGTGAGTACATAAAATGTAGTCCAAATAATCACCCAGCTAAGTTCTAAAGTGATAGACGGAGACTCGGAAAATTATATCGTGCACCGCGGTGCATAATCGATTATGCACCGCTAGGGATGTAAATGAGCCGAGCAGATCGCGAGCTTGCTTGCGAGCGGCTCGGTCCAAAGCTCGGCTCCGAGCATCGGTCAAAATTCGAGCCGAGCGGTTCGTTTAGTAATCGAGCTCGAGCCGAGCCTAGCTAATTCTAGACTCGTGGCCTAGTCGAGCGCTCCGCCGAAGCCAATATATTATATAATATCATAAATACATTAATATCATATAATATATATAATATAACTAATAATAGATAATATAATATATAATATAATATAAAAATAAAATTAGAATTAAAATTTAAAACTCGCCAAACATCCTAAAGATTTTTATTATTTTATGTATTGGATAAACAATAGTTTGAATTTTTATCAAAAGTCTTTAAATAGGTCAAAATTCAATGTCAAAATGAGCTCAAAACCAGAGCTCAAAGATTGAACTCGAGTTCGAACTCGACATAATCGAGCTGACTCGAACCGAGCTCGGAGCAGCCCGAAATTAGCCGAGCTGAGCTCGAGCATCAGTGTCTTGAGCTCGAGCTAGAACTCGAGCGAGCTTCATACAAGCTCGAGCTCCGCTCGGCTTGTTTTACACCCATATGACACGCGCGGCATCAAAACGACGTTGTTTTGTTTAATAATGGAATAAGAACGCCATCCGTTTGCCCGCAATTCCGCATCATTACGCAAAAGTAACTCTGTTATTCATTTCAATGTCTGTATACAGCTGGCAGTTTCGGTTCAACAACAAACTACAGTTTCAATTTCGATATACTACAGTTTCATTCGATATTTATAACAACTAAATATGTGAAAATGTTGATTTAATTTATTTTTTAATATACGAACTATATTTTAAATTAAAACACAACTACATGACATTTTGATATAATTACAAACTTCATTGTAAACTATACCACTAAAACGATATGTGAATGATTATTCATTCATTTTATATACACATCGGTTTATTTCACCCACAAACAACAGTATCATTTGATATAACTGCAGTTTCATTGATAATATCAAAATAATACGTGATGCAAATGTCGGTTTGATATACTGTAGCGTCAGTTGGTAATTAACATATACAAAAATTGTGCGGCCCGTTAAAACTTAAAACTAAGGCGGTCGTTTTCTTTATTTAAAGAAACGGTGCCGTTTTTGACTGCGGTCCATGATATAACAATGAGGAGACTCTTAAGTAAAAAATAAATTAATCGTTGGTCGGAGGTTTTTGGAAAATTATTGTGTGGTACATGGTCACACAAATGTTATGTGGACAATATATAAAAGTACATTTTTAATATATAATGTACATTATTTTGTACTGAATGTACATTATACATATAATATACACTCAGTACAAAAATAATGTACATTATTTTTGTGCTGAATGTACATTATTTTTGTACTGAATATACATTGTTTTATAGTATTACAAAATATGGTCCACACAACTTGTATGGACCATGGTCCACACAATAATAATTGGAGTTTTTACTCAATTTTTTATGGGCCTAGATTTACATAATCAACTGAGTACAATAAAGTGAATATATAATCTAACCAGTAACACTTGTGTGAGACGTCTCACGGGTCTCAATCCGTGAGACGGGTCGAATTTTTAATTAATGAATCAAATCTTTGATAATTAGTCAGATCATTAACCTCATTAATCAAAGATCCGACCCATTTCATAAATTGAAACCGAGATCTGTGAAACGGTCTCACACAAGTTTTTGCCTAATCTAAATTGGAGTGGTAACAACATTTCAATCACCCTGTGCTCGAATGTGTGACTAGCACATGCCCATTGGGCAGCTTGCAAGTAAGTAGGCACAGATGGTTCTATGGCATAATAGTTCGAGATAGCAATGGTGGTTTCATTGCAGCGAGAAGTGGACCAATTCGTTGTCTTAAAGACCCTCATCTTGCAGAGGCTTTTGCTGTTAAGGAAACTCTTTTCTGGACTCTTGAACAAGGCTGACATAACATTCTTCTAAAATCAGACTGTCAGTTGGTATGCAAGTTTCTGAATAATGGCTTACAGATCATTCTTATGCAGGTTGCGTTCTCAAGTATTGCCGATCTCTTTAAACGACACTTTGAATCAGTGTCCATTCAATATATCAATCGATCAGTGAATAAACTTGCTCACGTGTTGGCTAGAGCTGCTAGTTCTCATACTGGTCATCTTAATTGGTTTTCTAATATCCCTTCTTGTATTGAACATTTAATTGCTTGATTTTATTGAAATATTTTCCTTTCAAAAATAAAAATAAAAATTGGGGTTCTTCTAGAAAAACTCAACCATATCTCTTCTCTGTTATCTCATGACAAAATATAATTGTGGTTCCCCTTAGAGACCATCATCTTATTGATGTCTTTCAAGTCCTCTTCTTCAAAAAGGTTAAATCTTCAATCTTAAGTGTTCAGCAGAGTATTTCAAAGAATGTAAATTACGGTGATTTAATGGCTCAGAAATTATGGTGACTCAATGAATCAGCAGACAGGGCCAAATGTCTACCGTTGCTGGGGTTCAAACCTTGGTCTCTTTTCTCAAATACTAGATACTGAATCAATGAGCTAAGCTTGTACCGACGTCTTTCGAGTCTCATGGTAGGGATGCACAACATAACAGATCATCAACTTATATAATAGATAAATAATTTAAAACTTTGCAATTAAGTCAATCAAAACAATAAATAACTCTTTATTAATAGGGAAAAAAAATGTGGTGACCACTAGAAAGACATGAGTAACTCATATGTCATTTGAGTGATATGGTTGCCTAAACCAAACCAATTCAAACACAATAATTTTTGCCCATGCTTGTGCTTGGTGACATACACCTATACCTGTCTGCTTTTACAACTTTTATTTAGGTTTACTAATAATAATATAATAATAATAATAATAATAATAATAATAATAATAATAATAATAATAATAAGATTTTTTGTACACTTGGCACTAGGCTCATAATTTCCTATTTTTATATAATTGCATCTATACCTCATTACATGCCAATTCAATTACCTTTCGGCCACCAAATTTACATTAATAAATGCAAATCATTGATCATTTCATGTAGACTGCCTCTTCACATCCCTTCCAACATATCTTATCACATAAATAAATATATAAAATTATTTATTTATTTGCACTTCCCATGTTCCCTTCATCTTTCAGACTTTCAGGTGATTTTTTTGGGAGCTACTACATGGATTGACGTGACAACATTATGCTTGTTAAAACTCGACGATTAAGATAATTTGATGGAGACTTTTTTTTTTTAAATTCTTTGAAATAATTAATAAAAATATTTTAATTTATTAATATATTAAAAATATTTTGCAAATATGTCAATAATCTACCACAAACCAAGAATAAAAAAAATGGCTCGATCTTATCCAATTACTATGACTGCAAGTTTTACCACTTATTCATGATATGTTAATTCATTTTTAATTGAAAAATTGTCAAATAGGCCACTGAATTTTTATACATTATGCAATTGAACTATCGAACAAAAAAAATGTACATTTTAACTGTTAAAACTCAAAATTATACAAATATCATTTTTTACAAGTTACTTGAAAGATTCCCTAATATGATGTTATAATGTCAAACTTTATATATATATATATATATATATATATATATATATATATATGTGTGTGTGTGTGTGTGTGTGTGTGTGTGTGTGTGTGTGTGTGTGTGTGTGTGTGTGTGTGTGTGTGTGTGTGTGTGTGTGTGTGTTATTTATTTTTTAATTATTGTTTTATAAATTAAAAACAAAACAATTTAAAAAAAAATCATAAAAAGGTGACTTCCTCCACCATCTACTGTGGATGAAAGGGGATGCAACCATGATTTTCCCCATCTTCGTCTTGGACGAGGATGGAGGCAGCCATGGTTGCCCCCTCCTTCGACGGATCTGGATGAAGGAGGGAGCAACCATGGCTGCTCCCCTTCGTCCAGATCAGACGAAGGAGGGAAACCTTGGCTGCCCCTATCCTCGTTTAGGACGAAGGGGGGCAGTTATAGCTACCTCCGTCCTCGTCCAATATGCATGTGGGAACAACCATGACAACCTGCCCCTTCATCCACAGTAGACGAAGGTGGGGCAACCATATGTCATAATGTCACTTCGGCCTTCAATTAGAAATTAAAAAAAAAAATTAATAAAAGTATAGTAGATCAACTCATTTTGTATTAAAAATAATCAAAATGTCTATGTATATAATGACATTTCAATGATTTTGTTGACAGATTAATAAAAATAATTATGCCACAATAATACTAAGATCAAATTAAATGTTCTAAAAACTATACTAAAAATTGACTGTCACTTATAATTTAAAATTCTACCTCTATTACAATGTAATATCTATTCGTATACTTTCTCAACCTACTGAAACACAAAGAACCACTAAGGCTAGAACTTACAACCTTCCAAATAGAAGTCCAACCCAGATACCATTAGACCACATAATCTTTGATAAATCAAGACATTTTTATTCTACTACAAATACTTTTTGTAACTTACCTAAACTAT
>VALG01001022.1:0-11981 GCA_009835305.1 Ipomoea purpurea
AGGTTATGCCACGTCAACACTATAGTGAACGCACAGGCGTAAACAACATCAACCTAATCTGTCTACATGGGACAAGGTCAAACAACAACAAGTCTAAATCCAACATAGGGCACACAGGCCAAAACAACTACAAAGGTCTGAGAGATCTATACTATCCATTTCTAGATCGTGTTCGCCTCTACTCGGAACCTGAAAGAAGCACACAAAATATATGGGACGATGCCTGGTCAGCGAATGATGCTGGTAACCCACCAATACATGTGAAATATGATATATAGATAGGATATATATATATATATATATATATATACAAATCATTTGCGAAATGGGATATAGTATATATAAGTTCAAAGCCAGAGTAGAAGTCAAACACAAGACTTCATGCACTCACAACGAAGATAAGGGAGGGGGAACACATCCCAAGACAACAAGAAGTACAACGACACACAAAAACGGCTCAAGCATATTCTACTATCACTCAGTAGAATAACACCCGACATGCACAACACAAGCTAACAAAAGACACACATTGGCAACACTTGCCTTCGCGACATCACTCATTATGAATTAGAGAATTACACAACAATGGCAACACATGCCTCCATGACATCACCCATCACGAATTGAGATGCCTTCCTTATGCCTGGTTCCAACCTTATGGCTACCCCCTACCTTATGTCTAGTTCCAACCTTTACCTCCAGGACCCCTGTACACCAAGTCCAACCTTTTTCCTCCGACGACCGTCGTCCCCATCCACCAACAAATTCCCACCAATTCATAGTACACGAGGGGTACCGATCACAACATGGCAACACATGCCTCCCAAGAAATACGCGACCCATCACTCGGGTCACATCCTCTATAATTGCGTCATGGCCAACACGAGGACCACTGCCGTACCTTGGTGACTAATGTCCCATACCATTAATCGTGCAATCCAGGTACAACCACACACACGACACAACCATAGGAATCAATCAATGGATCACAACGAAGATATGAAACCATACTCAACAAGGAAAGGATCACAATCCGACAACAACGATGATTAACACAAGTCATCATCCACAGTAGGAAAGGACAAACAATACACACACTAGAATTAAACACCGAACTAACATGCTTATCAAACGGGTAAACTGAAAGTAGTTCCGAAGAACACACAAGACTCACCATGGTTCAACGAATCACAAGGTTGAACACTTAGCACTATTCAAGACACCAAAACCTACATGGATTTCTACCATATAGTTCTAACATACGAAACATCCAGCAGACGCTCAAATAGTTCCACAAAAGAACATCGGGAAGTCAAAGACCAAATACCGAGTCAAAAGAATCACGGGGAACAAATCCCCAACAACCAACATCATTGTACCCCTGCGGGTGGACCCCACCCGTGGTACCGCCCGCGGGTACCACACCCACATCACCATGTACCCGCGGGTGGGGCGGTGGGTGGTGCACTACCCGCCGTTCCGCCCGCGGGTACACACCTGTTACCACAATTAAATCCCTTCGGGGATTTTCAACACCAAGCTCAAATTCAAGTAGTCCAAAACATGTCAAATCTCACCAAATACAACAAAATGACTTGAATCAAAGGAATAGCCAAGCAAGGCATACAAGAACCCTAATAACAAGCTCTAGATATGCATTTTCACAAGACAATGCATCAACACTCACATTTCATAGTAAAATCAGATGTAGAATCAAATAAATCATCATACAGGTAAGCAAAATAGATTTTGTAGAGCATGGGTTACCTCTTGAAGACTCATCCTTCACTTAAAACACTTTCTCAAAGCTCCTAACAAGGTTCACCTCCCACACCTACTTCAAGAACACACCAAAAGATCATAAAGATTTTACCTTTAGAAAAAATACCTTAGAAAGCACTAAAAACACAAAAGGAGCTTAGATCTTACCCTCCTAGATGCTCTAGAGTAGGAAAGGTGGAATCTTGGAGACAAACTTGGAAGATCTTGGTAACCTATTAAACTTAGCTTGGAGAGAAAGCTAGCTAGGTTTTTAGAGAGAAGGAAGAGCTTTTGATTTGGAAGTGTTAGGGAAGAAATGAAAAGGTATCTTCTAGGTTAGCTTGGAATACAATTACAAGGGGAAATGTCTTCTTTACCCTTACTAAGATGAAATGTGTAAGGGAACAAGGGAACTATTCACAAAGCTTTAGGTACAACACTTGACTTGGGTTGACTAGTCAATTACTAATCTCCGACTATTAAATTTTCAGGATTAAGGAATTAAATTATCAATTGAATTAGGACTAATTACTTAATTAACCCTTAATAGAATTCGGATTACGGGGGTGTCACTTTAATGTGCCTGAGATTTGTACTTAATGTGCGTGAATGTGTAATGTTAATGTGCGTTAGTTTTGTACTTAAGGTGAGCGAGTCTTGTGCCTAAGGTGCGTTAGTTGTGTGCTTAATGTGCGTGAGTGTGTTCTTCATCCACTGCTGTGAAAATTATGTGCATCCACTGTTGCATTTTCTTCTTGTTTTTGTTTCGAAGTGTGGAGGAATGAATTTTGTCTTGTTTTGCGTCGCATACTGAGGGGCTGCTAATGAGGAGCGAAGCTTCTAATGAAAGCTTCAAAGATTTTGAAAAAGAAGGAGACAGTGAAAATTTTCTGTTCTGCTTTCTTTTGAGCTCGTAATTCTGGAACTACTCATGCACATTACGTACAAATCTCAGGCACATTAAACAGAAGACTCAGACACATTAAGTACAAAACTCACGCACATTAACATTACACACTCATGCACATTAAGTACAAAGCTTAGGCACAATTAAGCACAAGACTCACGCACATTAAGTACAAAGCTCACCCAAATTAATTAACCGCACAACTGCACGGAAAGCGACAAATGCACCTAATCCCTTTCCCTTAGTAGAGAATTCTCAAAAGCATAATATGTTTGTAATATACAACAGCAAAATATCTTGTAACTTTAAGTAAAATATATTGTTTCATTGACTGTTCATATAGAGCAGAGTAGAAAATATGTTTGTGTTTGTTGAAGCAATAAGCAACACTGAAGGAATTTAGAAAATATGTACATAAACAGCTACAGTAAAAGCGCAATGTATAATGTATAATGTATTTATGCATCCACAATAAACATATCAACAAAACTAGATCCAAAACAGACTATCTCAGATCAACCCTCTAGGAAATATCTTCTAAACCTCCTCAGGTCTTCAAACAAGTGATTGAATCTGTCTGTCCATGTTTCAAGGGTTGCGCACCCGTCTCCAAACAAGGGCATATGTCCCTTGAAATTCCGACTACCAAGTAAAACGCAGCAGGGATGATTTTCCGCCGCCATTGGAAGTTCTTCTCTCTTTTCAGCCATTGGAAGTTCTTTTACATTTTTCGTCATTGGTTTGTGGAAGAAGGGCGCAAAGGTTTGGATTAGGACTTATATTAATGATCTAACCGTCGAGACATTCGAAAATTTGTGCAAACCAAAAAGAACGTGATTGGAGAGCAGAATCTGGTCACCTACAGTACAGACATCCATCCGGTCACCTACACCTAAAGTACAGTCATGAGAGATACATCCATCCTAGTAAATTTGAGTACAATTCTCCTCTGTTCTAATTTTAGCTTGTACATTGTGCTTAATGTATTGTACACTTGCAACATCTTTTTTTTTTTTTTTTTAACCTTCATATTTTTTTATTCATATCGTCTTTTTTTTTCTTAGATCTAAATTGTTTAGTATAACAAAAATCAAAAGTTTCAACGAAAAAATTGATATATAAATCAATAAATTCGTACTCATTTAGTTACCGACAGATTTTGGTTGATTTAGTATAGTTTGTTATATAAACTATATATTCTATTGTGTTTTAATGTGAATCAATATAAATTTCTTCCATTCTAATGTGGTATCAGAGACTATGAAAAATTGTGCTTTGAGTGCATAAAGCCTTAAGGACCTATTGCACTCTAAGTAACTTAGCATATCAAAGAACTCTACTACTATCCGACACTTTCTACTGAATCCGATCAACAATTCTATTAGAGAGATATCATTAAATCAACAATCTAAAAAACAACATATCAGAGCAAACCAACAACATATCATAGTAAACTAACACCATATCAGAGTAAACAAACATAGTTTCTGTTGATTTAATTGAATGTTCATTCCAGCACTCATATTTTGTTTCACTTAGCACAACAAAAGACTAATAAATATTTTAAATAGAAGTACGGTAGAGATATTTGAAAGAATAGAGAGAACGCACCGATTCGAGTAGAATATGGCTGGTGATAGTACGAACATCCATCCTTTTCTTTTCTTTTGAAGGAAGACTTCCATCCTAGTCAGCCTTTTGGATCGAAAAACAACCTGACCATAGTTTATCACAGTCAGCTCTACAAAAAAACAATATGAATGGCATGTTTACCCATTGGTATCTTGTGGATGGTTTAACTTAAAGCCTTTCATGTTACGGCTGCACCAATAATATGTTTGTGTTTGTGTAAGCAATAAGCAACACTGAAGGAATTTAGAAAATATATACACAAACACCTACAGTAGAAGCTGCAATGTATAATGTATTTATGCATCAACAATCAACATATGAGCAAAACTATATCTAAAATAGACAATCTCAAATGAACCCTCCAGGAAATATCTTCCAAACCACGTAAGGTCTTCAAACAAGTGATTGAATCTTTATTTCCATGTTTCAAGGGTTGCGTACCGGTCTTGGACGCACTCCAGGGCAGTAATAGCTCTGCCCACACTAGGAATGACGAGTCGATCGAGTTCCATGACTGTGCGCCATCGGATCATGGCTGGGTTTAATACACGACCAACCCAGTCGGGGAGAGAAGCAAGTGTCTGGTGAAATTCCGCTACCAAGTAAAAAGGCAGCAAGGGACGATTCGTCGTCGCCAATGGAAGTTTTCTCTATTTTTTGCTATTGATTTGTAGAAGAAGAGCACAAGGGTTTTGATTAGGACTTAATTAACGATCTAACGGTTGAGACATTCGAAATTTTGTGCAAACCAAAAAGAACGTGATTGGAGAGCAAAATCCAGTCATCTACAGTATAGACATCCATCCGGTCACCTAAACCTAAAGTACAGACATGAGAGAGACATCCATCCTAGTATAGTTGAGTACAATTCTCCTCTGTTCTAATTTTAACTTGTACATTGTGCTTAATGTATTGTACACTTCTAACATATATATATATATATATATATTTTTTATTTTAACCTTCATTTTTTTTTCATATTGTCTTTTTTTCTTTCATCTAAATTGTTCAATATAAGAAAAATCAAAAGTTTCAACGAAAAAATTGATATATAAATCAATAAATTCCTACGCATTTAGTTTATCGATTGATTTTCGTTGATTTAGTATAGTTTGTTATATAAACTATAAATTTAATTGTGTTTTAATATAAATCAATATACATTTCTTCCATTCTAATGGGGTATCAGAGACTATGAAAAATTGTGCTTTGAGTTCATAAAGCCTTAAAGGACCTATTGCACTCTAAGTAACTTAGCATATCAAAGAACTCTACTACTATGAGACACTTTCTACTGAATGCGATCAACAATTATATTAGAGAGATATCATTAAATCAAAACAACATATCAGAGTAAACTAACACAATATCAAAGCAAACCAACATAGTTTCTGTTGATTTAATTGAATGTTCATTCTAACACTCATATTTTGTTTCACTTAGCACAAAAAGAGACTAATAAATATTTTGAATAGAAGTACGGTAAAGATATCTGAAAGACGAGAGAGAACGCACGCGATTCGAGTAGAATATTGCTAGTGATATTACAAACATCCATCCTTTTTCTTTTTCTTTTGAAGGAGACTTCCATCCTAGTCAGCCTTTTGGATCGAAAAACAACCTGACCACAGTTTATATTAGTTAGCTCTACAAAAGAACAATATGAATGGCATCTTTACCTAATGGTATCATGTGGATATTTTAACTTAAAGCCTCTCATGTTATTGCTGCACCAATAATATGTTTGTGTTTAGTGAAGCAATAAGCAACACCGAAGGAATTTAGAAAATATATAAATAAACACCTAGAGTAGAAGTGCAATGTATAATGTATTTATACATCAACAATCAACATATCTGCAAAACTAGATCTAAAATAGACTATCTCATATCAACCTTCCAGGAAATATCTTCCAAACCACCTCAGGTCTTCAATGCAGTGATTGAATCTTTCTGTCCATGTTTCAAGGGTTGCGCACCCATCTCGGAGGCTTATGAGAGAGAAATCCATCCTAGTATAGTTGAGTAAAATTCTTCTCAGTTGTAATTTTAGCGTTTACATTGTTCTTAATCTATTGTACACTTGTAACATTTTTTTAAAAAATTTAACCTTCATTTTTTTTTCCATGTCATTTTTCTTCTCTTATCTAAATTGTTCAGTATACGAAAAATCAAAATTTTCAACGAAAAACTTGGTAAATAAATCAATAAAATCGTTGGAATTTAGTTTACCGAATGATTTTCGTTGATTTAGTCTAGTTTATTATATCTATATATTTTGTTGTGTTTAAATGTAAATCAATATATCTTTCTTCCATTTTAATGTGGTATCAGAGACTATGAAAATTGTACTTTGAATGCATAAAGCCTTAAAGGACCCATTGCACTCTAAGGAACTTAGCATATCAAAGAATTCTACTACTATGAGACACTTTCTACTTAATGCGATCAACAATTCTATTAGAGAGATATCATTAAATCAACAATCTAAAAAACAACATATTAGAGCAAACCAATAACATATTAGAGCAAACAAAAACCATAATAGAGCAAACCAACATAGTTTCTGTTGATTTAACTGAATATTTATTCCAGCACTCATATTTTGTTTTACTTAGCACAACAAGAGACTACTAAATATCTTGAATATAAGTATGGTATGGATATTTACAAGACTAGAGAAAACGCAGACGATTGGAGTAGAATATGGCTGGTCATAGTACATACACCCATCATTTTTCTTTCTTTTTTTAAAGGAGACTTCCATCTTAGTCAGCATTTTGGATCGAAAAACAACCTGACCATAGTTTATCTCGGTCAGTTCTACAAAGAACAATATGAATGGCATCTTTACCCATTGCCCTCTAATGGACGGTTTAACTTAAAGCCTCTAATGTTATGACTGCACCAATAATATGTTTGTGTTTGTTGAAGCATTAAGCAAAACTGGAGGAATTTAGAAAATATGTACATAAAACCCTACAGTATAAGTGCAATGCATAATCTATTTATGCATCAACAATCAACATATCATCAAAACTATATCTAAAACAGACTATCTCATATCAACGCTACAGGAAATATCTTCCAAACCACCTCAGGTCTTTAAACAAGTGATTGAATCTTTCTGTGCATTTTTCAAGCGCACCAGTCTCGGAGGCACTCTAGGGCTGTAATAACTCTGCCCACATTAGGAATGACGAATCGAGCGAGTTCCATGCCTGTGCCCTATCGGATCATGGTTGGGTTTAATACCACGGTCTTGCCCAGTCGGGGAGAGAGGCAAGTGTCTGGTGAAATTTGGGCTACCAAATAAAAACGCAGCAGGGGAAGGTTTGCCGCTGTCATTGAAAGTTTTTCTCCATTTTTCGCCATTGGTTTGTGGAAGAAGGGGTCAAGGGTTTTGATTAGGACTTATATTAATGATTTAACGGTTGAGACTTCGAAAATTTGTGCAAACCAAAAAGAAGCAGAATTCGGTCACCTACATTACAGGCATCCATCCGGTCACCTTCACCTACAATACAAACGTGAGAGAGGCATCCATCCTAGTATATTTGAGTACAATTCTCCTCAGTTGTAATTTTAGCTTTTACATTGTTCTTAATATATTGTACACTTGTAACTTCTTTTTTTTAAAAAAAAATAAATTCAAAAGTTATTTTTTCTAATCATGTCGTTTTTCTTTATCTCATGTCAAAAATTGTTTAGTATTCGAAAAATAAAAATTTTCAACGAAAAAAATTGGTATATAAATCAATAATTCATAGGCATTTAGTTTACCGACTGATTTTCGTTGATTTAGTCTAGTTTATTATATAAACTATATATTTTGTTGTGTTTTAATATGAATCAATATACATTTCTTTCATTCTAATGTGGTATCAGAGACTATAAAAAATTGTGCTTTGACTGCATAAAGCCTTAAGGACCCATTGCACTCTAAGGAACTTAGCATATCAAAGAATTCTACTACTATAAGACACTTTCTACTGAATGCGATCAACAATTCTATTAGAGAGATATCATTAAATCGACAATCTTAAAAACCAACATATCAGAGCAAACTAAAACCATATCAGAGCAAACAAACATAGTTTCTGTTGATTTAATTGAATGGTTATTCCAGCACCATATTTTGTTTCAATTAACAAACAAGAGACTACATAAATATCTTGAATAAAAGTATGGTAAAGATATTTAAAAGACTAGAGAAAACGCAGCAATTCAGTAGAATATGGCTGGTGATAGTACAGACACCATCCATTTTCTTTTTCTTTTAAGGGGGACTTCCATCCTAGTCAGCCTTTTGGATTGAAAAAAAAAAACCTAACGATTATTTATCTAATCAGCTCTACAAAAAAACAATATGAATGGCATCTTTACCCATTGGTATCTTGTGGATGGTTTAACTTAAAGCCTCTCAAGTTATGGTTGCACCAATATTATATTTGTGTTTGTTGAAGCAATAAGCACTAAAGGAATTTAGAAAACATATACATAAACACCTATATAAAGTGCAATGTATAATGTATTTATTCATCAACATCAACATATCAGCAAAACTAGATATAAAACTGACTATCTCAGGTCAATCCTCTAGAAAGGAAATCTTTTATACCACCTGAGGTTTCAAAAAGTGATTTAATATTTCTGTCCATGTTCAAAGGTTGCCCCCGTCTCGGAGGACATTAGAGATACATACATCCTAGTAATAAATTGGTACATTTTTTCTTAGTTGTATTTTTCTTGTAAGATTGTTCTTAATTTATTTCACTTGTAACTTTTTTTTTTTTTTTATTTAAACCTTCGTTTTTTTTTTCAAATCATTTTTTTCTCTAATCTAAATTGTTCAGTTACGAAAATCAAATTTCAAAACCAAAAAGTTGGTATATAAAAATAATTTGTTGGCATTTAGTTTACGAATGATTTTCGTTGTTTAGTCTAAGTTTTATTATATAAATTTATATTTTGTTATGTTCTTAAATGTGAATCAATATAAATTTTATTTGTTTCTAATTGTGGTATCAAAGATATGAAATTGTATTTGCTGCATAAGCCTTTAGGACACATTGAACTCTAAATAGGACTTAGATATCAAGAATTCTACTTGTAAGCACTTTTACTGATGCGATCACATTCTAATTAGGAGTTCATTAAATCACATGTTAACAAAAAAATATATAGGCAAACAAAACTATCAGGCACTAAAAAACTATCGAAGCCAACAACATTATGTTTCTGTTGTTTAATTGATATGTTTATTCAGCCACTATATTTTGTTTCTATAGCCAAAGAGATCTACTAATATCTTGATAGAAATAGGTATAAGATATCTTGAAATACGCCCGATTGGAGTAGATATGGCTGGTCATAGTATATACCTTCATCATTTTCTTTTTTCTTTTGGGAGACTTCATCTAGTCGCCTTTTGGTTCGAAAAAACTGGCAATTGATTATCTCGGTCAACTTCCTACAAGAACATATGAAACTCGGCTCTTATTACCATTGGCCTCTTGTGACGGTTTACTTATGCCTCTCATGTTATAGCTGCTCCAATTAAGGGCTGTCATGAGTGGGCGAACACGCGGGTTAGGGGCCGAAAGAAATTAGCTCGCGAAATGCGGCTAACGGCATGATCGGGGAGGGCCAGAGCTCACGCGGGTAAAACCGCGAGGGTTGCGGGGCCTGGCCCGCGGGTCAAGTCATATTTAAAAATAAATAAATAAATTATATCTAATATCTTTTTTTTTTAAAAAAAAAAATCATATATATAATTCTTTAATTCTTAGGACACGTGTGTGGATCTGACTTCTAAGGTAGCGCAGAAGGGAGATAATAGTTTTAATAATCTATTCGTCAATTTTATTCAATATTCCTAGGGTATAGTTCTTCGGTTATCCCGTCTCCATCTGCTCCACTCTATTAACATTATAAATATCATCATTCATACATATTTATGAATATATAATCGCCTCCAAAATCCGCAACATACATATATTGTCAGCGATTTTTAGACATGTTTAAATAACTATTAATGTTTTTTAAAAAAATTAGTGATGGCAGCGGGTCAGGCTCCGCGAAGACCTGGCAGCCGCATGGGGCGGGGCTTGGGTTATATAATAGTTCCAAGGCCGCGGGGATTCGCCGGGCCGCCCGCAAAGCCCGCAATTTAAAAGCCTCCCCCCAAGTGGGGCGGCTAATGAAGGTGGGTCGGCCCGCATTGCACCTAGCTCCCAAATAATATGGTTTTGTGTTTGTTGAATTAATAAGCAAAACTGGGGAATTTAGAAATATGTAATATAAGATCTACAGTAGAAGTGCATGGCTATGTATTTATGCATCAACAATCAACATATCAGAAAATTAGATCCAAAAGAGCATTCAGATCACCTGGGAATTTCTTCAAAATCTCCAAAGTCTTCACAAGTGTTGAATCTGTCTGTCGAATGTTTCAGGGTTGGGCGGACTAGTCTGAAGGGCACTCCTAGGGCAGATAATAGCTCTACCCACATTTAGGAATATCCAAGTCGATCGAGTTCCATGACTGTTCGCGCCATAGAGAATCATGGTTGGGTTGAACTACCACGGCCGAAGCCTATCGGGGACCATCGTAAAAATGCACGCAGGTGACTATTGATGCGTCTTGGATAGTTTCTGTTTTCCAACAATTGGATTTTTCTTCTATTTATTCGGGATTGGGTGTAGGAAGAAGGGCTCTAAGCGATTTGATTAGGATTATATTAAGATCTACACAGTCGAGACATTAGAAATATTGTGCAAAGCAAAAAGATGTGATTAGAGAGGAAATCCGTCATCTACAGTAGAAAAATCCTCCAGTAACCTACCCTAAATAAAAACAGACATGAGAGAGACATCGATCTAGTAAGTGAGTAGAATTCTCCCCTGTTCTAATTTTTTAGCTTGTGCATTGTGCTAAATGTATTCGTAGCAGCTTGTAAATTTTTTTTTTTATTTTAACTTCTTTTTTTTTTTTTTTCCATGAGTCTTTTTTCTGTCATTTAAATTGTTCAGTATTTTTAGAAATCAAAGTTCAACGAAAAAATGACATATATAAATCGACTGAAAATTCGTAGCATTAATTTTACGAATGATTTTCGTTGATTTAGTATAGTTTTTTTATAACATTATATTTTATTGTGTTTTAATGTAATCATTTCATTTCTTCCATTCTAATGTGGTATCGAGAGACTATGACTACATTGTGCTTGAGTGCATAAAGCTATAAGGGACTATTGCCTCTAAGTTAAATTAGCATATCAAAGAACTCTACTAACTAATGCAGAAACTTTCTACTGAATAGTGAATACGATGCACACTTCTATTAGAGAGATAATCTATATAAAAAATCTATATCATAAAAAAAATATCAGAGCAAGCAACAACATAATCAGAGCAAACGTAACCATATCATAGCAAACAAATAGTATGCTATTGATTTAATTGAAATTTTTATTCCAGACTTATATTTTATTCTTAGGCGAAAAAGTGAGCTAATAAATATCTTGAATAAGTACGGTATCAGGCATATTTGCAAGATAGAGAGACACACCCAGGATTTCGGTAGCTATGCTGGTCATAGTACAGGCATCCATCATGATTTTTCTTTTCTTTTGAAGTAGCTTCATTCTAGTCAGCCTATTGTAATTGAAACAACATGA